>OMNZ01016335.1:0-31228 GCA_900303255.1 Lesueurigobius sanzi
AATGTCTCTTAGATTATGTCAATGAGTGAACATGCTTTTTTAATAAATACACATACTCATTGGTGACCGAAGGGGTTAGGCTGAAGTTTAACTTATTTTTGCCTAACCCAATTCATACAAGTAAAGTTTCCACAGTTTGGGCGACACCCTATCAAAATTGTAGCCAAACATAAATTTTCAGTCTAAGAGAAAGAAGAAAAAAATAAGAAGAATAAGGAGAAAAAACAATAACAACAATAACATATGCTTAGAGATCGATTAGAGAGAAGACTTGCATTTTCTTTGCCATTTCGACAAAACCAAACATAGACTGTCCTATGACATAATAAGACCAGCCTAATCATTCTTGGGCTTGGTATTTTCCTAGAATAATACATTTAATGTGCTTTTTAAACATTTTCAATGTGTAGGAGTTTTTTAATTTGTCATCTAGGTTATTCCATGAACTCACTCCTCTGAGACGCATCTGCTTTTTTTGTTGGTTCTTGTGTTCCTCTGAGGCTGTATCCACAATCTCTATGTCTAAACATATTTTGAATATTAGGTGGAAGATTTTTATGATGTGCCTTATACACCACAGCCAGTGTACTCACATCAACAATATCATATATTTTTAAAGTTTTTAACTGGACAAAGAGAGGCTTAGTCGGTGCAGAGTAGTTTGCTTGATTCACAATTCGAATGGCCTTGTTTTGAAGTAGAAAAATAAGTTCAATGTTTGCCCTATAATTATTTCCCCATATATATATTTCAACCCCATAGCTCAAGTACGGAAGAATAAGGGAATTGTAAAGTAGGTGAAGTGATTTCAGATCTAAAACGGATCTCAATTTACTCATTATTTCAATATTTTAAGATAATTTTAACTTAATGTGCTGCTTCCAACAAAGTTTTTCATCAACAGTAATTCCTAAAAATGTATTTGTTTGTACTTGTTCGATTTCTTTACCGTTGCTTTGAGTTTAATTTGGCTATTCATTGTTTTTTATTTTTTATATAACACAGATAACTACTGTGATAATATTATGAGTCGCAGAAAATGTTTCCAAGGAAATTGTGAGACAAAATTTCCATATCATCCCAGCCTTAGACAATACTGAATTGCATAAAAATAATATTGAAATCGCAAATCGAATCGCAATCACAATTTCAGTCCGAAATACTATATGCAGACTATATTTTAACCATATACAATAGTATTTCTTTAATCTCCATGTTAGTTAAAGTAGTAAACTAAACCATAAAACTAAAATAAACTGTACGCACAGACAAATGGAGAACAATTATGGGCGTAATTACAAGAAAGCAGGCCTTGGTCACATACTGGTCGGGATACATGAGTCCAGTTTGAATATTTTATGGATGTGGCCATTTGCAGCACAAAACACGATGTTATTAACTGCGGCTGACTGCTGTGGGATGTTCTCTGTATATTTCATGTGGATGTGCGCGTCAATCGGGCTGAGCGCACACACCGCACCGCTCGCTCGCCTCTTGTTCATGCATCAGCTCCGGTCTGTGCAGCGTCAATTACAGGCGCAGGTCTCCACTCGCCTGCCAAAGACGTCCTTCCAGTCATGCTAATTAACGACACTCTCAGCACTAAATTAAAGAACAGCGATGTCAAGCTGTCAGAGATAAAACCAATGACCACCTTGGCGAGTGACGGCAAAATGTGAAACGCAATCATTAGTTTCACTGTAGCAGCTTGAAAAGGAGGCAGCTGCTGAGACGCGAAAAAATAAATCTGTTTACATGGGTTATTTGCAACGTTTCGTTTGGAGAACGGGGGGAAATGAAGTAAGACAAGCGTGGCATAGCCTTATGTTTGGACCACAGAGATCAGATGAGCCTTTTTCAGGAGAATACTGTGTATCATCTGACTGTTTCAGATGAGGAGAGGTGTGCTGGCCTTTAGGGGAGAACCCATTTAACCAAACAATTAAAAAGGTTAGGCAGGTTAGGAATTTCGTTGCGAGGGAATGAAAAATGTCATCAGCAAAGCATGGTAATGGGCATCGCACTGTCTGCTCACTGGGCTTCGGTCAATATTTTTTCTAATTAACCTTCATCGTACATTTCTCCCATCATTTCTCAAAAGGGCTTCCCAATCAGGAAAGTCCTCTGCACCTTTCCTTTGTCTCTACAGTCATTAAAAAAACAGAGACTATAGGAAAAACGAAAGGGGTGATTAAAGTGGAAATCTTAAAGACATTATTTTGCTGATAACTTTCTAACTTATTGCTATGGAATAAGGTTTTGTCACACAGTATTTCCAGTTCAAACTACAAAAGCTGTGATTGTCACTCATACAGTATGCTGTGTAGAAACTAGGGCTGCACGGTTTTGAAAAAAACCTAATTGAGATTTTTCGGACAGAAATTGCGATTCGATTTGCGATTTTAGTATTATTTATTCCCCTTCTCGAGCCGCCACCTTATCGTGGTATGATCCTAGGAGCTCTGTTGTCTGGGGCATTATGCTCCTGGTAGGGTCTCCCATGGCAGACAGGTCCTAGGTGATGGGTCAGACCAAGAGCGGTTCAGAAGACTCTTATGATGAGACCATCAAGACCAGTTGCGTCGCCCAGAGGAGTGTCGTGGACCTGTCCTCTTGTGGACCCACCACCTGCAGGAGGAGCCATAAGGGACTGGTGCAATGTGAGCCCGCGACCCGGCAATGGATAAGCGGATGATGGATGGATTGATGGATGGAGATTTTTTTTTTTTTATGCAATTCAGTATTGTCTAAGCATGGGATGATATGGACATTTTGTCTCACAATTTCCAATATTATCACGGTAATTATCTGCGGTAGTTGACCTGGCTTCTTGTTGAACTCTTAAACTTATACCTGTCTTCTTAAACTTATAGCTGATTTTTTTACGAGTATATTGCAAACTCAAACATTTATGGAAATAATACTGTGTAGGGCTGGGCCATATCGTATCGTATATCAATATACCGGTATGAGTTTTGGATATCGTCGTGATTTTTTATATCGTTGTGGATGAGATATAATTAGCATGCACAATCAGCTGATTTTGACTGAAGTCTGGACCAGCTTTAGGGGCAGGAGCTTATACGTAAAATTAATTGAAGGCTGTATATTGCTATGACCCTAAAAAAGTGACCCCACCGGTCATCTCTAAGAAGAAACAGGATTTTAGAAATGTGGAAAGCTAGGAATGTGTTTAGACCACAACTATCAATTTATTTTACTCACTCCCTCTGATGATGCCAATTATGAAAAAAAAAATACTGCAATCAACTAATCGTGTCGTCTTTTTTATTGCAGTTACAGATATTATTGTTTATTGTCACAGCCCTAGTATTGTTATACTAGGGCTGTGACAAAATATACTTCTAAAACGGCTTTTATACATTGCAGTAGTACTCATTTATTATATTTCAGCTTCATGAAATGCTGGAGATGCAAGGCAGAAAAAAACCCTCTGCCTTTGGGGTTTGGTAATTGCAGTATTCAATATTGATTAATCTCGCAGCCCTAGTAGAATCCCAGGGCAGGCTGCATTGGCATCTCAACGACACATTATGTTTTCTGTTAAAAATACAAACTTTGCCCACACGCTACTTCCTGTAGCTGTCAGATGGATTAGAGCAGTTATTAGCTCCATGCTGTCACTCCTTGCACCACTTTTATTGACTGTCATTGACAGAGACACATATCATGCTCAGACACTAGCCACAACAATCGGAACATCTGTAAATCTCTACACAATATTGACTACTGAAGATAAAATGTTGCTTGCTGCAACCGAAGACAGATAAAATGCCCTTTGCTGTTGGAAGTATTGGTTCGCAACCTTTTTCATCCAGTGATCCCAATTTTAGAAGCAGATATCAGTGTTTCCCACAGATCTCGAAGGTATGGGGCATAAGCAAATCCTCGTTCAATAATTCTTGGAGTGAAAATTACTCATCATTGTCTACTTTTAATCTTTAATCCTGTCTTGCTGAATTTTATAGTACTCAATTGTAAATGTTTATGATTTTAAGATAGAAGTTTGATTTATTTTATATGTCAATTTTAGAAACAGAACAAATCTCTCGCACACTGTCATACTTGCAACACCAGTGTTCCTTTATTTCATGCAACGTTTCGGCCAGTGGCCATTGTCAGGCAAACGAAACGTTGCATGAAATAATTCATCCTATGTGGATTCTCCTACGCACCTGTTCACGCAAGGGATGTGCGAAGTAACCTATTTCTATATGTCAATTTTAGACCATGGAGGACATAATTAGATTATGGGGGGCTTGGAGGCCCGTCCTAGTCTCCTTTACTAATGGAAAACACTGAGATATGGCAAAACACACTACTCTATTTTAAGGAGAAATAAATTAATGTACATTGATATAAGTGGTTAGTACAACATAGAACCTATATTGTAAATATATATGGGGCGACAGGGGGTTTGAAACGTGTGAGTGGTTGGTGGTGGTCAGAGGGACCGTTGGCGCAGATGTGAGCAGCCTGTTGCTTCTGTCAGTCTACCCCAGGGGAAACTGTGGCTACAGATGTAACTTACCACCATCAGCCTGGAGTGAATGAGCCCCCCTCCCTTTCATGTGTGAAGCTTTGTGTGTGCGCTACACAAATAATGTTCCCTTCCCTAAAGATAATGCCACAACAGCAAAGCCACCCCTTCACTATAAGAATACTGGTCAGGTTTTTAACCATTTTAAGACCTTTAATTTAAATTTGAAGCTGATTCTTCATTATGTTATTTATAACGCTTTATAATAAGCATATATTAATGAATGTATCATTCAGGATTAATTCATGCATTGCTGTAATTAATCATGGCTCCATGCATTAATTCATCAAGAATTAACGTGAGTTTGTTAGTATTCATGATTAAATACTCATGAATTGTCATGAATAATTAATCATGTTCATCTTTGTGCAGAAGATACAAACAGGGGCCAATGATAAACCTTTGTTTAAACTTTAAACCACCAAAGTTCATTGTAATGGTTGCTTACTGGCCTCTAAGCGAGCTGTAAGACAGCTGCAGTACATTCAGAATGCTGCTGCTCGTGTCTTGACCAGAACCTGGAAATATGACCATATTAGTCCAGTCCTCAAGTCTTTACATTGGCTGCCTGTTGCTCAGAGAATAGAGTTTAAAACAGCTCTGCTTGTGTACAAGTCCTTCCATGGCCTTGCACCAAGGTACATTTCCGAAATGTTGGTGCCATCTGAACCGTCTCGGGCTCTTAGATCCTCAGGGAGTGGTCTTCTTCTGGTGCCCAGAGTTAGGACTAAACATGGTGAGGCTGCCTTTGAGGTTAGTGCTGCTAAAATCTGGAATGGTCTTCCTGAAAATGTGAGACAGGCCCCTAGTCTAACAAACTTTAAGGTCAGGCTGAAAACAGCTTTATTCCAACGTGTATATGGCAGTTAGTAATTGTTAAAATTGTTGTTCACTCTTTGTTTTTAGAATTTGGTTTGGAATTTTTAATGATTATTTATATTTATTGATTTTACTTGTATTTTGTTGCTTTTTACATCTACTGTACATGTACATAATCTATGTCATCTGTAAAGCACTTTGTGTTACATTTGTAATAAAGGTGCTCTACAAATAAATTTTGATTGATTGATTGATTGATTACAACTGTGCCGCTTAAACTAAGCCAATTCCTTAAATAATGACTTGTGCCTTATTAAAACGGGTGTCACCTAATGAAGCACAACCAGAATTATTAATGAAATAATGAAGCTTTAAATAAATGACAAAGATGAGTATGCCAGCATATTTTACTGAACATTTTACACATGACAAATGTGAGAATGTTCCTCAAAAAGATCACACACTAGACTTGGAATGTAAGGCAGTATAAATTATACATCAAGATATCAAGAAAGATTTGAGGACTGAGTTCAGTTGAGTGGAGTTCAATACAAAACACCAGAAAAGGAATTTCAACTCTCTTCTGTTTGTAACTACTCTCTTAAAATGTGGGTTCATATCATTTAAGTTATTAAAGCTTTAGTTTAAGGGGTACATTCAGAATAATTCATGAAGTCACCATGAATTATGCATTAAAGGAGACATATCATGCTTTTTCTAGCTTCTGACCATGTTACATAACGTTCCCTTGTCAAAATCAGACCTGGAGCAGTATTTCATTTCATTCACGCAGTTTTGAATTAATCCTGTTTGCGTTGGTGCGTTTCTTCCTTTCTTTTCTACTTCCTGGAACAATTACGTCATTGTTCAAACCCCCAAACTGTCCTGCACATGTTTAAAGCCATCGTGCTACTAGCCACATGGTTAAATCAAAGCTAACTGTAACTTTATTTTTACCATGTGATTCCCACTCTTGGCTGTAGGGGGCGCTCCAGGCCAAATCCTCATCAGCCCTGGCACTACTGTTTTCGAACATCTTCACAGAGGCATCATCAACGCACAGACATCCTAATGAAAGATTTTAAGCCTGTTTTTAAGATTTATATGCTTGATATGTCCACTTTAATTCAGTTCTCTGGACCCACTATAAAGCTTTGGGCACTCCAAAATGAGTCTCCTACCCTAAAGGTTGGGAATCACTGAATTGGGTCACAATTACAATATTATACAAGGTCTCCCATTAATCAGAGTGGCAAAAATGCATGCTTTCTTAAACCTGATGACTAACTGTCCCATATGAGTCTGTGTGACAGGTGACGCAGCCTATTCAAGAGCTGCTGAATGCATCTGAGTCACTGCGAGGCCAAATGTGTCACGGCTCAAGTCATCAAGTGCCATTTGCTGATGATGTTTCCACTTAATTAGATCATCTGCTCTTAATCCAGTCACATTTGCACCCACAGGCCTTTGACTATTTGTGCTGTCTCTAGGTCAGTACAATGATGAAGGTTGCAGCATGATAATAATGTCTCTAAAATATACCAAATGGTTACAATTAGAGAAATATGATAATGGGAAAACATTTTATCAGTCGTCACCCTCCTGAAAGTGGAAATGCATTCAGGAATTAAGTTATAGATTTGTTTAGTTATATCTTTAAAGTGTTTTTAATTAAGATGTGCGCTTAAAAGCAGTTGATTGTCTCTGTGAGTATTTTTGGTGCACAGTTGAGGTTTGTTATCAATTTTTAAGAATCAAAGAGAACAAAAAAACGCAATCTGAAAGCTTTTTGAAAGAAATTTGATTATGAAATGAAATCAAACCCAAATCTCAAGGGATCCGCGTAGATTAATGAACAGATTCTGAAAAATTGAGACAGCAGGACATTTCTGAAATTGCCAGAGTGTGCCTGGTGACTGGGAGCAATCTATAAAACGTATGCACCGCCCCAAATCAGTTAATACTTTGGCCCCGATGTGATTTAGCTGACCATCAACAAATGGCTTTATCAGACTCAAAAAATATCAATCGTTCGTTTGCTATTTTGAACAAATTTCTGAGGTCTGAGGTTCATATCCCGGCTCCTGCAGATGCACATTGTTGTTGTGTCCTTGGGCAAGACACTTCACCCACTATGCCTAGAGCTTTGAGTTGCTATATGTAGAAAAGGTATAGAAAAATGTGAAGATAACAATGTTCAAATACTAATTTAGTTGTGGTTTATTTTAATAATTACTGCGGCACAATAAATCTGATTAGTCATTCAGGTAGCTATTAAAGTACATGATCCTAAATAAACCATGCATTAATTTATACAGTTTTCTATTGTTTTTGATGTATCAGTCTGTAGCAGCTGCAGGTGTTGTTATCCAGATGGCTTTCAATGGTCCATTAACTGCAATACTGTGTCCATAGCTGAGGCCAGGACAGGTGCGGGGGCTCTAAATACACCCACCTCTGCCGGTCCGCCGCGAGTGAACAGTAGCCAGAGGAGATGTCCCCCGTCAGAGCAGAGAAATCTCTTTTCGCGCAGCATTAAGGTGACAGGGCAAAAGCAACGGGGACTTGCTGTCATAACGCAGAGAGCCCCTCTGTGAACAGGTTAACCAAAGCCCTGCTGCACTGGGGCTGTTTACTGGGCTGCCCTAACATGTCCAAAATGATGACACTTAATGGAGGACAAAATAATACACTTTGCACATTTACAAGTTTCATGTCTTTTCATAAAATTGTTCATGAAAATTTAAGTAGACATTTCTGAATGGCTTTGGGAGATGTGGATTAAAGTTTAAGTGGTTTTAATAGCGTTGTAATTATAATGTAACCTCTGTTAGCTCAAATTATAATAATTTTATCATTGATAAAATAGTCTTCTTCTTTCCAGGTGGTGTTTCTGGGCAAAATCAGTAAAAAGGGCATCACATATTGATGTGTCATGTTTGGATCCTGAGGGCACTTTCAGATGCATTACGCAACCCATATACAGTACTATGGAGCTGCATATTACACGTCAAGCTAATCCTGCTAGGTCCAATGGCTTTATGCTCAGCCAAGGCAGGATCTGATATCACCAAGTAATTAAGAGACCAGGGCCAATGTCTTGTTGTTTGCCCAGGACCAATGTTACAGCCAGCCAATCAGGGGCCAGTTGTGCTAGATAAGGCAGGGGTGGTCTGCTTTGAAAACTTTGACAAAAATTAAATTTAGGAACAGGGACATCTTTAAGGTTAGGGTTTAGGGTTAGGTATAGGTATATTTTTAGACAAACCAACTCATAGATCTATCCAAAATTACAGCAGACCGTTCCCTGTTCCTAAACTTAATTGTTGTCATGAATGAATGGGCCCTAGGTCTACATTGAACCTGCATATTACGCTTCAAGTTATTCCTGTTTCCTACTTGTGGGAGTCGGGAGGTTGAGTGCATGAAGGGGAATGTCTCTTTGTGTATATGGGTTAAAATTCATGGGGGCCAGGGGGTTGAAGGGGGAAGGGGATTGGTTCCAAGTTGTGAGGCGCTTTGTGTTACATTCTTGTATAAAACGCGCTTCATAAGCAAAGATTGATTGATGTAGATTGCCATAATGTGTCTGGATGTATTATAGTTCAATTTGTAATTCAATTAGTGCATTTATGTCATCAATTATATTTTTCAGAACAGCATTTTTGGAGTTTCATAGTCTCAGTAAGTCGTTTCAACACAGTCGCTGTCAAACTGTAGAGAAAAATATATTTCACTCCAGTTTCTCTGCAAAGTGGTTTATTTATTTACTTAAAGGTGCGAAGGGCCTCTCCTGCCTTCTCTCGCTGAGGTTCAATTGATTCATCACTAACCCTTTTCTCTTCAAAGCTGACATCCGTTCTCCCTGCTGTCTTTATGGAGCTCCATCAGCCTTGCGTTCTATGGTAAGCCAGGATCTTTGGCATTAAGTTTCACCGACACTCAGAGACAGCCGTGTGCTCAAATGTGCTTTGAATTTTATACATAATTGATGGAGTGGAAAGTTTATTTTTTTTCTTTCACTGACTCCAGTCCTTTGTGCAAAAAAACATCACAATTTATAGTATTTCTAATAATATTATTCTTTTTTGCTGGATGTTCATGGGGACTACATCTTAATTTAGATCTCTGTGTTGTCAAAAAGATAATTGTCTTGAAAAAAAAAAAAACACTATTATACCATATCTGGAGAGATTACCCATAAAATATATTTACTTTTTGTTGATTTCTTGGCATTGAAGATAAATGTAAAATGATATGTAAATTTGCATATCTTCGAATGTCTTCCATGTCTTTCCAAACATGACCCAAAGCTAGTTTAAAGGCACATTTTATCGTATTGTACTGTGACCTGGCCCTTAGTCTTAGTAATCTCAAAAGTTAAAGAACAAATGGTGCTGTATACATCACGCATAGCTGTCGCCACCATCTTCTTGCCTGTACAATACAATACTATGTCATCACTACAACAATCAGTAAAATAGTAGTATCACTACTCACCCAGGAGGAGGTACAGTAAATAAAGGTGAACTGATTGACCACAGTATTTGTATGTCAATGTTATGAATGCTAATGGACAAAAAAGACAGCCCCAGAGAGCACATGGGACGGTAAATAAACAGCACATTGCTATGTTTACAAGACAAAGACGGAGCTACTAGTAGCAGCAGCCAGGACGCACAGAGCAGGATGCTCCTACACAGCCCAAAGGTCTATTTCCACTCCTGAGACAGGAGTAACAGACAACCTTTCTCTGTGATTTTTACTGTTTGTAGTGTCAACAGAGCCTCAGTCAGAGTCCGAAATTCAACCGGTGTATTGCAGCCACTGAGACCCAGACGTACGTAGGGAATGTAGGGAAATGATAATTGATCGGAGTTTACGGATGGCTAAGGCCAGGCTACATCAGCTCTTACCTCTGTCACATGTTGTACCAAGGCTAGATGTTTAGACTGTGGTTCAGAGCGTCCTCATGGAGAGGTTTGTGCTGTAGCTGAGCAGCAGTAGCTAATATTTTTGTAGCTAGCGTGCTCTGATGGTCACAAATGTTATCCATGGCAGGCCTTGCTCTCAGTAACTCTCCAGACGGTTGATAAGGAGAAAATCCAAAGGTTTTGGTTTTCTTTAAGTATCAGGTCTGTTCTTCTGTCTGAGGTGTAATTTTCAGATGGAGCATCTTGGGTTCAGTCAGTGCAAACCATAGATATAAAACACAGAGATGCATAGACTGATACACTGCTGTACACACAGTAATCAGCTGTTCATCACAGGATAACAAGGCCAACATGTAGTCTTTCTGTTCACTCACTTGGACACCAGGGAGAAGGCTTCCGCGCACACAGCGGGGCACGGCACCAGTTTGATCATCACGTGTTCGGCGGCGGCCTGGAAATGCGCCCGTGTCACTTTCTCCAGAACAGACGCCAAGGTAGAGACATCGCTGGACTTAGTATTGGGGTCTCCACCCGCTGTGTCCAAGATGTTCCCTCCATGGACCACCAGCAGCAGCACATGCGTCTTACATTTGCTCTGTAAAAGTAATAAGGGACAGAAGTAAATGTATATGTTATGTATAAGTTAAGTTGTAGCCTTAAGACAACACCCTGCAGGTGAATAGGGAAAACATTTAAATTGAGTAATATAAATTTGAAACTTTTGCTATATATTACTGACATGAATATGAGAAAAAAATGTATTGCAAGTTTTCTGTCATTTTATATTTTCATATAAAAGTTAGGTATTTTATGCATAAAAATGGCCAAAATTGCCAATATTTTTGGATAGAGCCAGGCTTTAACGTATGGTTTTATTTTATTGATATATTAAATACAAAGGTTTGTTCAGAGGGGATTTTGGATATCCTGTTTAGTTTTTGAAAAAGCTAGTTATTAGTGAATAAATCTGTAAAAATTCAAACTTTGCCTGTTTTTTTAGGGTTCAAAACTCAATAAATCAGGCTAGGAATTAAATATAGAAAAATCCCTGGAGTCGGTCGGAGCCGCTAAAGTGGAGATGATGATGCCACAATGAAAGAAAGAAGAGAGAAAACTACTCCACAATCTAAACATTTAAAATATGTAGTTGTAACTGCAGTGTCTCGCCTTAATCAAAGTATAATCTATTTAACTATTGTATGTTTGGCTCTGCAGTATTTATAGCATTTAGACCAGGATTAGACCTAGTCCATTTTATTTATCACAGATGGCTCTTTGAAAGCAAATACAAAGAACTGTGTGCTGTGAATTTTAAGCTCCTACCTCCAGGTCCTCTAGGCCTTCGATGCTGCTCTGAGGGGCACAATGTGGGCCTCCCAGCTTGTACAAGTTTTCTACAAAAGAAAAGAAAGAAAGGTCACAGTGACAGCAGCAGTGACACAGTGGCCATTAACAAAAAAGCATAAATGAATATTGACCTGTGTGAATCTGAATTGTCAATACCACTAATGCAGCTTCATCCCTCTAGTACTCAGACTGCGATCTGTGCGAGCTGCAATATTCACACTGATCGATACAAACAGTTGTTCAGCTCTATGCTGCCATATACAGTGCCAAATGGTGGTCATAAGTTGTCTTTGTGCTTATCCTACATTCTGACAAGTGGATAAGGGTTAATCAGTAAGACCTCTGAGTTATGTCGTGTGTTTACTCAGGCCTCTAAAATGACTTGAACACTAGGGCTTAATCAAAGAAAAGTAATGGAATTGTGTTAATTTAAGCAGTAGGGGGGAAAAGTAGTTTTGAAAGAAATAAAAATGCATGAGGCACTGGTTGCAGTTTTGGATTATGTCTGGATGCAGCATGTTTCCTTTCAGGGTCACAGCAAATGGGGGAACCTTGCCAAACTCATTACCCTCTCCAGTGACCTTTAGACGCTGTGTCATCATGTCTGCTCTCCTTTTCCTATTTCCCTTTTCTTTGCTGAAGACATGGCTGTGCACACGTTGTTTACTTGGCTTTGGTTTGGGACTGGCTGTCACGAGGCTCTCCCTCAAACTGTCGGCTCTGCTCCCAGCACACAGCTTGCCTCACTTGTCTCAGACAGCACAGCACACACAGGGGACACAGCACACAACTATTCTGGTCACACAAGTAAAAAATCAATGGAGGTGCACCTTTTTTCTGAAAAGGGGAGATAGCTTTAGAGCTGAGAGAAATATAGTTCTTCCAGAAACTGCTAACTGCAGAGTCCTGCTGTCTATAAATGTTGCAGGGACAAAATATCTATTTAAAGAAAACATTCATCTGGTAATGCACTAGAACTGTTCAGTCACAATACGGAATTGAGTATTATGCACCGTGACACAGCGATCAGTGCTCTTGCCTCACAGAAGAAGGCACTGTGTTTGAGTTGGGATTTTCTGTGTCGAGTTTGAAAGTTCTCTCAGTGTCTGTGAAGGTTTGTTTTTTCTGGGTGCTCCCCCTGCCAAAACAACATCCACACCAGAGGGCTGTTTCATAAAACTGGCTCAGTAAAGCGAGGCTTTTCTCGTGACGCATGAAGCATGAACACAAGAGTTCTGGCTTAGTCCGTTTCACCTCGCCCGCTCAGGGTTTAACTAGCTATGCTCAGCCCAGTCCAACTCAATAAACCACGCTATCGCAGTGCGCAGGCAGCCCACGAGAGAGGAGCCAAGATATGAATGTAAGACCATGAAGAGGCCACCGGCCACCTCCGCCACAATCCCTTTAAGGAGCTGCCAGACATCGCAGAAATGCTCCGCCTTCATCTGTGTTTGAAGTGCGAGGAATGGGATGAAACAAGCGGACAGGCGACCTTTATAACGTTGCACACGATGCTCGGCGTACACAAGTGTTTTACTGTCACGAAGCTCAGACACTTTGATAACACTGACTCTGACCCAAACATGTGATCACGTCTATAAATCAGATTTTGTGCTTAACATGAGGAACAAAGTAACAATAGTAGATAGTAACAATAGTAAAAATGTAGACATGTTCATTAAATATGTAATGATTTATGAGCCTATCAATAAATCATAGTTTTTACTCCATATTTTATGTAAAAAAAAACAAAAAACTACACATTTCTTTCAAAGCCTCTTTCATTTAGCCTAGTCCGGACCACACCAGTTGACAATAAAAAATGAAAACAAAAATAAGTCAGCCTACAGTAGCTTACAGCCAATTTCATGAAACAGCCCTCAGGCCCTAAAGCAATCCATTTAGTTTGTAATACAAGAATACAACTGAAGTTAATTTTGTCTGAAATTTACACAAATCTGAATCTGCAGTGTTTATATGTCACAGCACAACAATCTTTAAAACAAGCATCGTAGGCAAAAATTCTTCAGTCTTCATCAGTACTCTGTAGTTGAAGTGTAGGACGTTTCGATCTAAGTAAGATCGAAACGTCCTACACTTCAACTACAGATGAAGACTGAAGAATTTTTGCCTACGATGGACAACTCCTGTATGACTGAGAACCTACACAAATTTAAAACAAGCAGTTTATAAAGCTTGGACTGAATCCCAGACAAATCTCACCACAACATCTGACTGTGAAAGCACATGTCACACCTAGTTTTGTAAAATGGCATCAGGGTAAGGTTCGATTAAAAAGAAGCTAACCCATATACAGTGCTATTCCTGTATACCAGCTGCAGGTGCACAGCCAACAGCACAGTTAGCAGATTCAAGTACAATCAGAAGAGCAGCGGCTCACCTCATCCCCTCTGGGAGCACTCACACCGTGCTGCTCTTTAGTTCAACCGTAAGGGCGTCATTGGTCTGATATTGGGGCAAACTGACAACATCATCTTCTTGCTCACTGAAGTAGACAGGCTCCCTGCCGCCAAGTGCCACGTTTTGATTTCCTTTAGTCCACAGTGCCGAGTGGACGCCCTCTCATCAGGGAGTTTGAAAACGGTGAGATGGCCTTAAAGTTTCCTGACTGCTGGAGCATCACACTGGGTTTTATGAGAAAGATTTGTGTGCTGGCAAATATATGCAGAATACAATCACAGTTTCACAGGAGACTAGATGCAATACTCTAAAAAGAAAGTAGATACATTTGGAATGGACTGTCCTGGTATTATAGTAATCAATAAGAACGCAGTGACTATCATGAGGCAGTACAAGGGGAAGGCAAATGTGCTAAGAAGTAGATCGGTGCTCAATATATCGTATCGGCAATATCAGAATCAGAATAGAGTTTATTGCCATTGTCAATGATGGTTTCACAGACTAGGAATTTTCTTTGGTGTACTTGTGAAACATAAACTTGTAATAAAGATAAATAATAAACTATAGAGAAAAAACAGGATATAACTATAAGGCATGCATAAAAATAGAATAAGATAAAAAAAGATCTAATAAAATAGTAATTAAACACAATACGAGACAGCAGCAATGGTAACGGTGAATTACAGATTAGCAGCAAATGTGAGTGTGGACATACCACATAGTGCAAATAGAGCAGTGCAAATGGAACAGGTTATTCAGTTTACAATAGTCCGATACAGAGTTATTAAGTGTTCATGGCTCTGATACAAAGGTATTGAATGTTATTGAGTGTTTATGAGCCCAATAGCGGATGGAAAGAAGCTGTTTTTGTGGCGGGAGGTTCTGGTCCTCCCTGAGGGGAGAGGGTTAAACAGTTTATGACCAGGGTGGGAAGGGTCAGCTGTGATGCGACCTGCACGCCCCCAGGTCCTGGAGACATACAGGTCCTGGAGAGATGGAAGTTTACAGCCAGTCACCTTCTCAGCAGCACGCACGATGCGCTGCAGTCTGTGTTTGTCCTTAATGGTGGCTCTGCTTAGCATATTCATTCATCAATTTATTGCACATTTAAGATCATGTGACAGTCTGGACGTCTAAATGTAATGCAATTTTTCTGAAATGTGCATCGACCAACTGGCCTTGAATTTTATGTAAAGTTCCTAATAATATTTATTATCATATATTTTCCCTCCTTCTTTGACCTCAGAGTCTCTGTAGGCTGTAGCTTTGACCAATGACAAGAACTTTCCCTGAGCTGGCTTGCAATCATTTGTGATTTGAAAAGAGCCGACTAATCAGGAAGGGAGGGGGAGGAGCTAGATGTGTTATTTTTCAAAAAAAGCGTCCCTCTTTCTCTCTTACGATTGATAACTAGACTATTACTTTAAGTTTCAATCGACTATGTATTGTATTATGGACACTACATGAAGACACACATATTGTATCGTAAACCCTGTGTCGGTAGACAAAGATTCTTCAGTCTTCATCTGTACTCTGTAGTTGAAGTGTAGGACGTTTCGATCTTACGCCAAAGATCTTCCTCCTGTATCGGGATATCATATCTTGAAGTGGTTGGCAATACCCAGCTCTACTCAGAAGGGCAGTCAGTCAGTGTCAAATGAAGCAAAATACAGCTTTCTTAAAAGAAGGCAGGTTTTTGATTCTGCTCATAAAGGCAACAACAGCATAAATAATAATAAATAACAAAGCAAATCTCTGAAGTAGGCTTCACCTTTGTTACAGTTACTTGACAGCTATTATCCTATAGTTCTGTGGTGAATTGTCCTGGGAGAGTGTCAACAGGCGTTTTCTGCTGACGCCGTGCACAGTAACAACCGTGCGAAACGCTAAGCCATCTGTTCTCTTCTCTCGTCCACATGTTGCCCTTATCCCCTCGTGCCGTGGACCCAAGAGACCCCGTCCCAGCCACCTCTGCAGGCTGACAACGCGCTCACAGTGTATATACGCCCACACACAAACTATCCACCAGGCTGTACACAGATCATTATAGACAGGAACACTAACAAGCTGCTTCTGCGAGTCAGGAAGTAAACAAGTAGTCGAATACAAACAGACAGCGGAGAGCCATTAAAACATGACACGGAGACATGTACAACAGCAAGAGACTGTAACCAGTGGCTACATAATTATTACAGCTGACAATCCGAGTAATGAAATTGCAATTGGACTTGTGATTTTAATATTATATTTTTCATGCAAATGAGTATCGTCTAGGCATGGGACAGTACTCGTGAGGCTGCAGATTTTGTCTTACAATTATCTGCTGTTATACATTGCGATGCTCATTTATTACAGTTCAGGTTCATAAAACGTTGGGAGACGCAAAACAAAACAAAAAACCTCAGCCTTTGGGGTTAGGTAATTGCAGTATTTAAAATTGCGTTGTCGATTTGATATCAATTCACACATTCAGTGTTTATTAATTTTTTACGCCTGAAACCAACAACACGTGGTGTAAATATGTGGGGGGTGGGGGTGTAATTGAATGATCTGTTTGAATGTGTTTTTAATCTGTACAGCGCTTTGAGCTGCATTTTGTATGAAAAGCGCTTTATAAATACAGTTTTGATTGATTGATTGATTGATTGACCTGCACCGAGTGTTTTGTTTGGTAGTGAGATTTTTTTTACCTGCTTAACCCACGCATGTGCAGATGTAATATGCAAATCGCTTATTTAGACAGTTGTATTTGATGTGTTGAAAAATAATAAAGCGGACGTTTAAAACCCTCTAAGGTCTTGGGACATTTTTATTTTCACCTGGTATATTTTTGTTTTATTGCTTCTGAAACACCTCCTCATGATGCACCATCAAGTGCTTGGACTCTTTACTTTAAAAACAAATTGAACTAGTATAATCTGAATGCTGTATTAGAGTCATATCAATGAAGTAATAATGATAGAAGCAGAAAAACAACCAAAAAATGTGGCGAATTTCTCACCTCACTCTTTCCCTATATGCAAAAAATCAATGGCTATGGACATTAGAAAATGTTTTGTGGGTTAGACCTGGCCCAGGAGATGAAAGATAAAGGCTGTAGTTACTGTAGAAATGTTTATTTTTTGACAAAAATCACAAAAAAATGTAGGCGCTCATAGCACTTTTTTGATTATTATTCCACTAAAATATGCTTCTATAAACATAGAAGGCTATAAACCTGACCGTGTATGTGAAATCTGTAGTTATTCTCCATATATTTACATTTTTGAGAAAAACATAAAAATAAAAATAAATGTCCTAAATGTTAGACATGTGTCTTTGAATTTTCACAATGTGACGACACAAAAAAATCTTCCATACTTTTTCTACAATGTCAGAGTATTTCCTTTACGTTTCACCGTCCAGAGTCACCAGCATCAAACCTTAACCTGGCTGCATCAAAGGAGTCAAACGCAATGAACAAATATCTGTACAGGGACCTTCAGCTTAGCCTTGAAACATCTCTATGAGCCTGTCAATGCTGTCGGACACCTTGTACTGTCTGCCTATCGAGCGAAGCGTGGTTATGTTGCTTGGCTTATTGCGACCATGTGCCAGAAAAGAGCAATGAGAAATGCACTGGAACTAGATGGAAGTCCCATCTACTATTACTACACACACATTATCTCCTTTAGCAGTTAAACAATGGTGTATAAACCAGTGGCAATAGACAGAGACAGGAGATCTATGGCTTGAAGGGAAAGTCAGACAATTCCATTTGTGTATTTTCTGGCTCTCTCCTCTCCCTCTCGAACTGTCACCTGCTCAGCACCTCCGGGCTGCGACACTGTTGTTTGAGTGTTTGCGTTATCTTTTCCCTGACGTGAGATCTTGGCAATTTTTCAAATTCATTTCCTGACACACAAGGTACCGGTTTTGTAATATTGCAAAAGATATGAGAATCTATTAAATATAATGATACAAAAGAACATGAGCTGGAAGAGATACAATGTTCATTAAAATAGAGATCGGATTTGAAATCAGCTAGTAAATCACATCCAAATGTGCCATACACTGTATATTTTATTTTGCAGCAGTTTACATTTTAAAATCTCCATTGGTTTAGTCATGTAGTAATGTAATATGATCCCAGTTTCTATGTATATAAACTAAAAATATCTATTTTTCAAACGATATAAGAAATGAATACTTTATCCTTAAAAATGTATTAAAGTGTACGGACTGAACATGCATGACTTCGCTCCACTGCTAAAAGTGGTGCTTTCTCTCACCACAGACAAAACTATTTCTGCCCAACTCATTCCACATAAGAGAGATTTTTTCTGTTCATATTCATCCTGTGTGGATTCTCTTATGCACCTGCTTCAAGCAAGGGATTCCTACTATTGAAAATATTAGAAAATGGAGAGTTCGAGAGTCCTTCCTGTCCCGGGCCCCGGTAAGTCTGTCGATGGCCCTGCTGGTCACTATAAAATAGGAGATAACAATAGGGTTGTGCCGATGGACAATGGTGAACCAACATGGTGGTGGCTCTCCATCATGATGCCACACCCCCTCCAGTCAGAAGCACGCACTGATCTTCTGTAGGCCTAGTAAACCTAAAAACTATGCAGGGATTCTAGTTTAAGTAGCCTGCCATATGTTAGTCTGTGAAAATAATGTGTGGCTAAACAAATAATTATTATTCAGGGTTTCCATCTGAACATGTGTTAGTTAAGGTGGTGTTTGTCGGATACAGCTGCACGCTCGTGTTTCGCCATTTATTTTATCGAGCTTCAGCCACTGGTTCAACACAGACACATGAATGGGCACGACAGTCCTGAAAGGAAGCGATCTAAACGCACACATAGCAGATGCCATATATGGCCAAAACAGTGTCCGGTTAGGAGGAGGCCGCACTCAGGGGAAGAAGAGAGACGGCCAGCCACTGCCCCGCTACGATAACTCTACGGAGGCGCAGATCATGTAACTGATCATAAACTCTGACTGCGGAGACTTTGAAGAGTTTTGGAAAAGTTGCAATGACGCATTAGGTGCGCATAGTGGGAGGACGCCGGAGAGAGGCCATGTGTGCCGCTGCCGCTGCAGAACTACACAGCTGCGCTCTTTCCATCTCTCACTCCTCACACAACGCCTGGGCCGTGTATGGAAGGTGCTATGACAGGTACAATGTGATTTTGGAGGTTCTTGCGACTCCCCCATGATCCCTTTGGCCGTCACTGCTCATGCAGCTCCCTCATAGATATACAGTCACTCATTAACCTCCGTGCGAAACTCACCGAGAAACTTAAGCGCTTAAAGTCACATTAATAATAAATGTACATTATTGGACAATATAATCATAGATGGATTCACTGTAAACATCGGCAACTGCCAATTAAGGGGACATCGCCCAACCCTAGATCACAACTGTATCTTTGAACATTTTTGCATATTTGCTTGTAAAGTTTGTTTAGAATTTATTGCCATTGTCAATGAATGAATATAATGAATATAATACATATAACACATTTGTACTTTATCTAAATCAAGACTGTTCCTGCCCTCTTCTTTATTTTTCTCTCTTCTTTTCTTCTACCTAGTACATTTTTTCCCCTGTCTTGGTTTGTTTTTGCTCCGCACATGTCCATGTCAAATATTCCTTTTGCCCGCTTCCTCCCTCTTTTCTTCCTTTCACCGTTTTACCATACTACATTCCAGACCGATGCTCCCCACGCTCCTGCTCGCTTTAGTAAACACAACGATATCTTCATGATCATCATGATCATTTTCATTAGTTTTTTATTATTACTATTATCTTTTTTCTTCCCCTCCTTATGTCTTGTTTGCTTGTTTTCAACATGGTCTCAATTGGTTGCCTTTCGACTAGCTCTGTCTGTCCTATGTACTTCCATGTATTGTGTATTTTACTACACTTCTTTGTCATGTTGCATCACTTAATAATAAGAAAAAAGAAAAGTTTGTTCCCTTGCCAGGTATCCTTGATGAAATACAACTTCAGATGGTGTCCTTGTATCATTTGTAATATAGTTGTTTTCTTACAGCATGGCACATGGTCATAGTTTGTATTTTTGTAAATACTAGGGTTGTCATTTAAAAAGAACTCCAGATACTAATCAAGACTAAAACTACATTAGTATCTAAACTAGATGCTCATTTGCAAAGGTATCAATACTTTTTGGTCTTACGTATTGGTCTTTATCAGAAGTTGAATGACTAAATGGTAAAGCTTTGTGTGCAATGAATTACTCTACAGAACTATGACTATGGTAAAGCAGACAGGAGTGTCTGTTTGGTATGGAAATGTTTGTATGTCAAAGTATTCTGGAGTTTAAAAAATCATAGACTGAGTCCAACCAGAGACCATTCAGACACTACTGATACACCACTCCCTTCTGCTAATGCATGTTTACAGTAATTTCCATTCTGGACAGAAATTGCTTTCGTCTTTTCAGAACGAAACCACAGGCAGCTTGTTTCTAATAGATTGATGCACATTAAAAGAGAGCGTTAATTTGAACGAAATTGGAGCAGTAGGAAAGGGAGGCGTCTTTAAGCATTGTGGAAAAACAGGCACAAAAGAGAGAAAATAGATGAGACTTCTAATTTATGTGAGCTGTCTGTTCTTAGCACAGCGTGTGTGCCCGGGGAAGAGCCACAGGAAGCAGCCTGGAAATGAAATTCAATGCATCTCTCAACGGGTCACTGTGTTTGGGCTCATATTCTCATAATGTTTCATGTTCTCGCAAAATGGTCCATGTCGGCTTGTTTGGCAGCCTCATCGCTTAGTCAGACCGAACAGCCCCCACAGTTGAAGTCCGTTTAAGTAATGTTGCACAAGGTTGATAACTCGAGACATAAACTGGCACAGTCGGCGGATCATAGACCATTTATTTATTGCTATTTCAGGAATAAATATACGCCGCTAGTCTACAGCATTTGTGAAGAAGAAGCAGATGCTGATGATGAAAAGCATGGCACACACACGAGAGACTGTTGGCACGGGAAACAAATGGGGAGGATGAGAAAGGATGGAGATTCAAGTCACATAATGTTACTCAGGTGAATGTGGAGGGGAAGGAGATGTTGTGCTCCAGATGCTAACTTTATCAAGTCTCGCAGAGAGAAAATATTAATTTAAAAGCAGTGTGTTGTCTTTGAGGTATACAGCCTGTGATATGATAAGAGACGCAGAGGAGACGGCGGAGAGCACAAAGTGTAGATGGGGAGAGGCTGTTTTTAAAAAAGCGAAGAACGCAGATCAAAGAGCAGCCAGTGTTCACCAGTGTCCGATAAAGCCCTCTGCGCTAACAGCAGCACGGCAACTGCAGCTCCAAGGTTCCCTCATTATTCAGATTTTAATTGTAGATAGTGGCTCCACAGAATGCACAGCCCTAATCTGCTTATACCTGCACAGTGCACACGTCGGGACTTTCTGCTTCACCTTTTTGTTCAAATTACTGCCAGTAAATAACATACAAAGGCCCAGTTAAACAGGAAGTTTATTGTTTTAGCGACTGCACAAATCACTTTTACTCACCCCACTTCTGCTGAGGCACGGTGATAACATTTCCTATTACAGGCTATTTAATGCCCACAAGATAGCCCACAAAAAGATAGAGGAGTGGGAAATGAATTGGATTACAACAATCAAAAGAGGTACTTTTGCTAAAATAACTCACATATTTTTCACAATCTCTTTTTTCTTTTTTACAGTTTCAACGAGAAACTGATTAATTGAAAATAAGTCAGCTGAGGCCTGTTTCATAAAACTGGCTCAGTAAAGCGAGGCTCATGGCCAGACTTCTTTGTTAACTAAGCATAAACACATGAGTTCAGGCTTAGTCCTTTCCTCTAAACTCGTTCAGGGTTTAACTAGCCCAGTCCGACTCAATAAACCGGGATATCGCAGTGCGCAGGCAGCCCACAAGAGAGGAGCCAAGATACGGTCGAGCATCAATGCAAGACTACGGAGAGGACGAGCACGCCTCCGACAATATCCCTTTAAGACACGAGAGGAGGCACGGCCAGACTTTGTGGACATGCACCACAAATTTCCCTAAGGGGACAATAAAGTTCACCTTAACCTTAACCTTAACATTTGCATTTGAGGTGAGGAAAGTAATGAAACAAGCAAACTTTATACATACCTGTCAAGTATCCCGTTTTGGCCTGGGAAGCTACTGTATTTTGCCCATTTCCCGCCGCCTTTCCATAATAATATTATCACGTAAATTTCACGTATTAAAATAATGATACAAAACGCTCTCTCCAAACTGAACTTTGTCACTAGCCTATAGTCTCCTGCAGTAGACTGGGCGGCAGTAATCGGCAGGTTTGTGCGACAGCGGGACAAACCTGGCTGTGTCCCGTTTAGGCCGGGATACTACTGTATTTTACCCCTAAGGGAAAATTTCCCTTATTTTCAGATCCAAAACTTGACAGGTATGACTTTATAACGTTACCACACGATGCTCGTCGTACACAGGTGTTTTACCGTCACACACTTAAGACACTAAGACCCAGTCTGGCCCAGACAGTGCTCCTCATGTCAGATTTTGTGCTTAGCATAAAGAAAAGTAATAATAGAACTAATGAAAAATACAAACAAAATGTATATACGGTACATTCATTAAATGTGGATGATTATTGATGATTAATGAGCCTATCAATAAACCATGATTTTTGCTCAATATTCATCATCATCATCATTTCTTTTATTTGAGCAGTTGGGTTATAACCAAAACAAAAATATTCAGCAATAGAAGAAAAAACACCACCACAATGCCCAAAAGGAGTAGGCTGAAGCAAAACACTGATTTACGCCTACCTCTGAATTACTTACTATAATTTTCTGTGACTACTGTTTATATTACAAGAATAATTAAAATGTTGTTGAATCCAGGCAGCTAAAGGGAATGTATTTGTGTGTAGATGGGGTGGGAGTTTATAAGTTTTACTTCTTCCCACTCCATTTCAGGCTTCCACAGGAGGGGAAAAGGAAAGCCAACAATGTGTATGTGTCTATGTATTAATGCATGTTTATGATTATGGCCTGTATTTTGGTAAGACAAGCTATGCAATCCTGTTATAAGTTTGAAATAAATAAATGAAATGAAATGAAATTAATTCAGTAACATAAATTCAATTATACTCGTAAACAGATCACTACATTTATAATACATATATACAATTATACACTCATCCCATATACATGTATACATAGATTTAAACTTCAGTTTAAACGTTTTTTTTTGTTAACAAAATACATATTTCTTTCTAAATATCAATCAATCAATCAATCAATCAATTTATTTTTGTAATAAATGTGTCGTTATCCTCAGGGTGTGATAAAAGTGCAGTGTTTATGAAGAGTCAAACTAAGTCAGAGACCTGGTCCGGACCAGGCTAAGTTCTCTGACTAAATTTCCATAGTAACTGAGTCAGACTCAGAGTGAATTTATGAAACCGAAATGACAACAAAATAAGCCAGACTTGGCCAAATAAGCCTAGCTTATGGAGTAAGCCAGCTTTATGAAACAGCCCTCTGGTAATGTGTTATGTGATTGCTTTCTGACAGTTGTACGGTGTAAATGACACTCCTGTCATCCCAGAGATGTAGGGCTACATGATGTGAAACAAATTATGATTTTCTCATATCATGCTGCCTGCAGTGTATGGCATTGGCTATTTGATATGAGAAAAAAAAACACAATATTGGATGGATATTTCTTGGATATTATGATAACAATAACAATAATTTTAACACAGTATGTTCCATCAAGTAACAAAAAAAAAAAAAAAAATAAAATATAGATTAAAAAAAAAATCAGAAACAACTGTTTACAACACTGAAGAAACACGACAACAGGACCAAGACAAGGTTTAAATGTAATAAGGAAAATTGAGACTGAAACTGAACATTTGCACATTTGTTTTAGGCTGTGTCAGCAATGTGAAAATCTCAGATGGAAGACAAAATAGCTATTGTGTAAATGTAAAAAAAAAAAAAGTGCTAACAATAATTTGCAGTTACTTTGTGGATCCTTGTTGTGCAATGCCCATTAAATGCTTTCTGATGGAAATTCAACAAAGCACAACATGTTTTACAAACTGTAGCCACTGACCTATGTGCATTACACAGTGCCATAAAGAGGACGTATCTCTGGACGATAACCCACCACTGAATAAAAAAGGTCAAACACATATAATACATTACAGCTTGAGACAGATTAATCAGAGCCACATTATGCCCTCGTTGTGCTGAGTGTTTCTATAAAACACAGTGTTGGGAAATGTTTAACAATTTAAAATGTTCACTAACTGCAGCAAGTGTGTGCCGGTCTAAATCAAGCACTTCTCGGGTCATTACTGGTTTACTGATGGCTCTGTGGATGGGCCTAATTTAGTTACATTCTGGCCTCTTTTCATCGGCGCAGACCTATCATCTCCGCAGGTCCGTTCTGCAGAGCCATTGAGCTGCAGTGATTAAAAGCCTCCTCTCCAGTATGTCAAAGCCCAAGGCTGCCCTTTACAGCACGAGCCGCTCCTTTTATCAGTAAATCAAAACCAAAGTAAACACTCAGATGTGAGTCCAGGAGGAGCGAGCATCAAAACAAATAGGCTGGTTTAGGTTTGATTATTTCTGTATTTTTGCTCATGTGGAAATGGTGTAAGACAGTGGTTATGAAAGGCTCTATGGAAGGGCATTCTTAGGCCAGTCTGCAAGTTCTCCCTCCTCAATTACACTGCGTTTCAAGAGGCTCTGGTCAGGTATTAGGGTTGTCAAAAGAATCAATACCTCAATACTAAATTGATACTAAAGCTGGTATCAAGAAGAGATATTCAATTCCTGTGGTATCGATACTTTTACCGTCTCACGCACGCTCACTCCGCTCCGACGGCCCGACCAGACCAGCAAAACTTTGGCACTTTGGCTGCACTTCTCAGCCTGTTTCAGTTGACAATTAGAGGCTGACAATTTTCCGGGAATCCCGTGGGTCACGGTGGGATGGGAATTAATTTACAATTGATCCCGTGATTGGGATGGGAGAGGAAAACAAACATCAGAAGTGTTTCATCGGGAATGGGAGCGCTACAGCAGCCTGTGTATTTCACTGGGCCTCATTTAACTTTGTTCTGCTGCTCCTCCGTCCTACCTCTCTTACGCTCTCACGTTCTCTCCTCGTGTTGTAAAGACAAACACCACAGCGCTGTTTGAGCCACATTTCATTAGTTACATTGGTCCCAAACTAAAATAGTGTCAGGACGAGTCCATTTCTCCGCAAAACAGATCACGGTCTGACCCTCTGGTCATAAGATGTGACAAAGCGGAGCAGTGAAGCTTGAGTTCATTTTACCACCAGCTCTAAGATTTCATTTGGCCCCGCCCCCTACAACCAAATATAACTAAATTCACATAACTGTGAATAACATAATGAAGTGTTTTAAAACACAAGGAAACTAAACTTTTAATAGGCCTAATCTTTATTTATATTGTATTTTACCAGCCTTATCATTTCAAATACAGAATCATTTATAATCTATTTTTCTACTGTTAAAAAGGTAGTGTTTTACCTAAGAATTGTCAATACAAATGTGATTTTTTTCCACCATAGTATCGAAATCGGTATCGAGTTTTCGAAATCCAGTTTGAAAATTTAGTATCGTGACAACCTTATTAGGTATACTGCAAAAGGTCTATTGTCAATTTGTCATTGATTTTAGTAACTAATTTCAAGAAATCTACCAAAGGGGTAAGTTTTTACACTTAAATTATTATATTATTAGTGTAAATTATCTAATTTTGAGTGTGATGAGATCTTTTTTGTTACTTTAAGTGAAAAAACATTTTTATTTTAAGGAAATTTTGCTTTTATTTTTTGCAGTGTACCTTTTGTTTTTTACAAGGTTAGAAAAAGTTTATAAGCGTATTATTCTTGGCCAAAACGGAAAAATATTCTCCCTGTAGAAAGAGTAAATACAAACAGGTCTATGCCTATATGCTGAAATTACTGTGAGTAGGACATGGTGTTTTGGTGTCCATGGTAACCATTGACAGTTTATTCAGTCACAAATGAACCAAAGTAAATCCTCCATACATATCTTAGCACCATCTCCAAATGAAGTCACTTTGGGCACCTTTGGTCTAAACCAGTGTTTCTATAACTTTTTCAGACCAAGGCCCACTTTCTGCTCCAAATTGTTTTCGAGGACCACCTAACACAGTAACTCGCCCTAACACAGGGCACGCCAAAAATACTTCAATATAGGGATAGAAATTAAATGATATTATGATCCTTATAATGATAGCACCAGGACACCCTAGGCTGGAGGTCGATGATCGACTTTGTAGTTGTGTCATCTGCTCTCCGGCCGTGTGTCTCGGACACTCGGGTGAAGAGAGGGGCGGAGCTGTCTACCGATCACCACCTGGTGGTGAGCTGGATCCGTTGGCAGGGGAGGAAGCCGGTCAGACCTGGCAGACCCAAGCGTATCGTGAGGATCTGTTGGGAACATCTCTCAGTAGGGTCTTCAACTCCCACCTCCGGGAGAGCTTCTCCCAGATCCTGAGGGAGTTTAGAGACATGGAGTCCGAGTGGACCATGTTCTCCTCCTCTATTGTTGATGCGGCCGCACACAGCTGTGGTCGCAAGCTCTCTGGTGCCAGTCGCGGCGGCAATCCCTGAACCCGGTAGTGGCGGCCGGAAGTAAGGGATGCCGTCAGGCTGAAGAAGGAGTCCTACCTGGCCTTGTTGGCTTGTGGGACTCCTGAGGCAGCTGACAGGTACCGGGAGGCTAAGCGTACTGCAGGTTGCGTTGTCGCAGAGGCAAAAACCCGGGTCTGGGAGGAGTTCGGAGAGGCCATGGAGGAGGACTATCGGTCGGCCTCGAAGAAATTCTGGCAAACCATCCGGCGCCTCAGGATGGGGAAGCAGTGCTCCGCTAACACTGTTTACAGTGCGGGTGGGGAGCTGCTGACCTCGATGTTGTTGGGCGGTGGAAGGAATACTTCAAGGAACTCCTCAATCCCACCGTCACGTCTTCCGAGGAGGAAGCAGAGACTGGGGACTCTGAGGCGGACTCGTTCATCACCCAGGCTGAGGTCACTGAGGTGGTTAGAAAGCTCCTCGGTGGTAAGGCTCCAGGGGTGGATGAAATCTGTCCTGAGTACCTTAAGTCTCTGGATGTTGTAGGACTGTCTTGGCTGACACGTCTCTGCAACATCGCGTGGCGGTCGGGGACAGTGCCTCTGGATTGGCAGACCGGGGTCGTGGTCCCCATATTTAAGAAAGGGGACCGGAGGGTGTGTTCCAACTATAGGGGGATCACACTCCTCAGCCTCCCCGGGAAGGTCTATTCACACTGATTTTTTTTTTTTTTATGAAATGTAACCTCTATTACTCATTGTGTTAAGACTAAGATTCTGAGAGCCACATGCAGTCATCAAAAGAGCCACATATGGTTCCCTACCCCTGCTTTAGAGACAACATGTTTTTTTCACAAAAAACACAAAATTTTGATGAAATTCTTACTCTGTATATCCCAGAAACGATTACTATTTCAATAATTGATTAGTTGACGATTAATTGATCAGTTGTTTTAGCCCTAGGTAAAATATTTAAATAAGCTTCGATGGAGAGACTGACTTTCTTCAGGGTAACTTTTATTACCAGCGCTGGGCCAGGTGGTTAGAATATAATCAGAGGCAGACTACCTCCCCCACTTGATTGGATCAAGTTGTTGTGATCAGTGCCCCCTCTTTACCCCTTTTTTTTCAGTTTTGTTCGGTCTTTCTGCTGTAAGTAAAAATAACAAAATAAAAAGTATTAAAATATATATATATTTAAATAAACTAATTCTGAACTGTTGAGATCAGATGATGACATTAGCTCCATAGAGCTGCACATTTACACGCTTTTACTGTTTTAATGTTACTGTGTCTCTTCATTAAACTCTTGATGAAATGCAATCAAGTCACGGCTCAAAGACAATCACAACCAGGTTCTTGATGAGTTTGTACTCGATTAAATTTATTTCTCACAGGAAAGATTCAAAAAGGAAATCACATCGTTGTAAGAGCTGTTTCAAATTGACCTGCTGTTCTGACACCCTGTGGGCCTGCAGCCAGTCAGGCACTTGTACTTAGCTATTTTATTTACCAGATTATGAGGCCTCTGAGAAAGGATCAGTGGAAATGTTTCTATTCAAATTGAGGCCAAGGTAAACTAAAGAGCACCATTCATCTGGTTAATCCTGGCCTCAAAGAAAGTGAAACCAGTGAATAAGACACTTCAGTCCAATAAATGGCAATTGTATCATTAAAAAATGCACAGCCGTCTTTAGACAAATTCAGTATGATCAAGCAGTGATGAATAAGAGTGAATGAAAATAGTTATGTGAACTGGGGAGCTTGTTTTCCCGAAAAGAAAGGCCGTTGTTCCCAGTTGTTTGTGTTCATGTGCTTTCTATGTCGGAAAGTGGGTGTTTTGAATTCCCCAGATATAAGCTGTCTTTTTTCACTAATAATCAGTGTTTAACAGAGCCAACTATTCAAAATTCCTGTTAACGTCTCAAAAGCTAATCTTTGGTTTGTTTGTTTTATAGAACATCACATACATTTTTGTGCATTTCTCTCGCAAATATATTACACCGAGGACAACGACACAGTAAACTCACAGTAAACTCCTGAAAGTAGCAGTGTTTAACCCAAAATCTCACATTTACTGATAAAGGAACAGATCCGCTTATTTGCGCGTCAGGTGCGGGAGTCTGGAAGCTTGTTGACCCCCAGTCCCCCCGTTGTTTTCTTCACTTCCTGAGGTCCACATGAAAATTCGCCTCTTTTGTATTCACAACAGATCACACGTACAGCAGTATTATTTCAAATCAAGTTTTTATCCATTTTTTAATTTTTATTATAAGTTCTTATCCATCCTGTTCCATGTGAATCTCTTGCACATGAATCTACGTTTAGGTAAATTGGGTTTACACCAGGTTTAATGATGAATCCAGAACAAGATTACTGGTCTGGCCGAAACATAAATTCTGTCTTAACTGATACTTTAGATGCGCATCGATAAACAGGGTCAGACGGAGCAGACGCACAGAGATGTGCTTCCCGCCGCTTGACTCCTCTCGGAGAAAAGCGGCGATTGAGATGCAGTGCACGCCCCCATGTTTGATCACTCTAACTTTTATTTTACAGCCGCTGTTTATCTTGCGCCTACAACATGCATTTGAACTCCTCAATAAAACCCGCTCCCTCCCTCCAGCGGGCGAGCCGCCTCATTTTTTATTCCAAATGAGCTCCTTCAAAGACACCCAGGCTATAAACTTTGGATTTGTCTATGTTTTACTAACAAGGGCAAAACTGAGGACACCAATCACCCATGGAATAGATCACAAATGTCACATGAGAAAAAACATTGACATAATGGAGTGCAGATACCATTTCCACCAAGAAAATACCAAAGATCGGGGTAAATGAAATGCATCAGAACAATCCCAGTGCTAACATTTTAACAATCCGCAACGAACAGCACGTTTGGTTTAGGCAGTGGCAAGATCAAGCTGCTCCTGCCTTAGTGCTATAACTTGTGTGTGTCTGGTGCAGTGTGTATTTTTTGCGTAGTAGTAGTAGTACACACCATGCGTCTGGTCCTCCATGTGTCCCAGAGTCTCAATCTGCTCCACCAGGTCATTGGAGTTCCACTGACTCATGCCCAGCAGGATGGCGTTCTTCCCCTCCATGACATCTGCTGGCACACAAACACACAACTTTACCATACCGTGAAACCTCGAAGAAACATGACAGCGGCGTAAGAGCAAACTAAGAGAAAGGCTATGTGATCAATCAAATTCGAATCATGATGAAATGTATGGTTCATTGTTTTTTTAATTGACAACCCTGTAGCAGCTCATTCGTGTTTTTGCCTGTGGAGAAATAACATAGAGAATACTTTGCGTTAAATGGTACTTCTGGAGGGTAAGGCAGTCATTTATTATTTAAGACTAGGTTTATTGTGACAACTTACTTACTTTATTGTGAAACTTTTAGAGGACCTCTTCATGCTCTGGGCTGTTTACACCGATAACTGAACAATACTTTTTTTTGATACTGTACCTGTACCTACACTAAATGATCTGTAATCTAGAACCGCTAGAACCACTAGAAGAATAATTGTAATTCATTGCATAAATAACTATTTCTTTATTATTATATTTTTTACATTTATTTGAGCTGAAACAACCCAGGACCCACCAGGCATTAACACTAGGGCCGCCCTAGTGTTACATGTGGAAAATAAGTCCTATAATAATTATTGCTGGTGATGCGCGATGGGGAGGGGCTTAGCTATGCTGCTTGGAGCTGCGTATTTGGTTTCTTCACACACCGCGGAGAGGAGGAGGAGAAAGGACAATTATAACAACCCCAAAAAGATTTGTATGATAGGCCTTCAACCTAAGGACTATATTTGTTCAACTACGAGTCAAACTGGCCGGTGGCCTGCTACAGCCTGCTAAACCGGCCTGCTGCTGTAGCTTCGCTTTGGGAATCAGAATGCACTCTTTGGATTGTTTTTCCGCCACCAGTGGATCAGGACCGCTGTCATGGAGGATGGATATATACTGTTTTGGTTCCGTCATCATGCTGCTTGGATCCTGCTTGGACTTCAGCTGGAGTACGGTTTTTTGCGAAGGAGAGATGAAGTAGCAGGCTAGCTTAGCCTAGCATTATCCAGGACTACTCTTCTTCCGTGATGCTGCACAGCCTTTGCTTCAGGTTGGATGAATGCACCTTTACTATTTATGAAAATCAAACACTATATGTCCAGAGTTTTGGGCGCACGCTGAAGCCAAGGGTTTGTTTTGAGAAGGGTTTGTTTTGACAGCCACGCATTCACACGTGTGCTGCTCCAGCCTGATAGCTCCACTTTTTGTTTCACGGATTCATATAGCACCTAAACAAATGAAATAACGTTGTGTTGTGGCCGTATACCAAAGCTAAAATGAATGGTCTAATTAATTATTACTCTGCAGGTAAATATACTGCGTACAAAATAATGTAATAAGTACAAAAAGTGCCATTGTAAAAAAATAATAAACCCTGCGCGCTGCGCCTGGGGCTGCATCAGAGGCTATT
>OMNZ01016338.1:0-14587 GCA_900303255.1 Lesueurigobius sanzi
TGCACTCAGAAAAAGCTGTATGAATACTTGTGCACGCCCCACTTTTCACTTTTCTATTTTTAAAATAATAATAAAATCATGTATGATTTTGCTTTCACTTCACAGTTGTCTGTTACTTGTGTGTGAACTTCCAGTAAAAAATTCAAAATAAAATATTTATGTTTATGGTTGTAAAGCTGACAAAATGTGCAAAAGTTCAAGGTGTATTAGTACTTTTGAGAGACACTGTATATTCCATGCACAAGGTACAGGTGCTTTGTACAGGTGAGAGAAGCAGTGCAATTTAATTGAAAAAGCTTGAACACATTAACATAAAGTTATAAAGTTGATAAAAGTAATTTTAGCTCTAGTCAGCTAAATTTACACTGAATTTCTGACTAAAACTAAAAAGAACTGAATAGACTTTAAAGGAGACATATCATGCAAAATCGACTTGTTTGAGCTTTAAACCATGTTCCAACGTTGTTCCCTCTTCAAAACATATCTAGAGAAGTTTTCCACTTCATTCACACAGTTATGAATGAATCCTGTTTTCTTTGATCGTTTCATGTTTTGTTCTTCCTGAGTACAATTGTGGTATTGTTCAAACCCCCAAATTGTACCCACATTTTATAGACAATAATTGCAATATTGGATTATTCTGTGCCGTTCTTGGCTCATCGTGTGGACATAGCAGCGCCACTGAGTTACTAGCCGTGTTGTTGGTTGAAAGAGAATGTACATTCTTCATAAATTATTCACACTGCTAGCACTGGGGGGCACTCCATGCCAAATCCTCACCAGTCCTGGCTACTATTTAAGAGCAACCACATATAACTTACACAAAACGTAAAATATCAATGCACAGATACACAAACAAATGTATTTAAGCCTGTTTTCAACCCTTATATGCGTGACTTTCCCACTTTAACTAAGAATAAAAATCTTTCAGTTTATACAGTCTCTTCATAAGTGCATGTGGTTGTATAAACCACAGATTATAAAATCCAGGGTCAGGCTAACTGCAACACTGTCTAAGGAAAGTAATATTGCCTCCCACAAGAAGAGGATGGGTGTCAAACTGAGTGACAGGCACAGTGCACCCATGGGACCTCCGATATGAAAGCCTGTGTGACGTCACCATTGGGGGCATGTTCGCGCACTTAAAAATGGAGCAGGTGTAGTGATGAGATTACTGCACTGGACTGAGCAGACAGAGCAGACTGATGGGAACAGCAGGGAGACAGGGCTATTTCTGACTGTCTGCAGCGTGTGGTGCGACCTGTCTGCTGCTAACACACACCTGAGCATGTGTGTGAGAGTGGGCTGAGGAGAAATCATGTGACACGTTATAGTGTAGATGGATCGAAAAGTCGAGATAATGAACTCAACACTTCACTCAAATGAATCATCACACCGTCATTTATAATACTGTATATTGACTAGACACTATGAATGATAAATATCATAGGGTTTGGCGATGAGCTGGAACAAGTCGAAGCTGTAGCGGACGATGGAGCCTACACCATTCCTGAAGTCCGTGTTGCTCTCATTTAAAAGCTACCGAAACACCTCGCATCTCCTCGCATCTCTTATGAACGAGTGAGTGACAATATACCTCTGTGACGTTTTGAGTTATTGTGGAGAACTATGAGGCAAAGTTGTTTTCTGATACTGGGCTATAGAGTTCAGGATTGTGATGTCATATCGCAAAGTATTTTGGGATTTGCAGCAGGTTTTTCCATATTTAAATAATGGAGGATTAAAAACGTAAAATACTGGAGTAATCGTTCATATAAAAGCATTTTGACACCTCAGTGTGTTAGATGTATTAACCAGCATTTACCAACTGAACTCTATACATTGATTAATTGATTGCGACAACAAAAACAATCATGATATTTTATTTCAGTTTAGCACTGCCATCTAGCCTTGTTCTCTGAATCCTGAGTTCTCACACCGAATAACTTCACCTCTTCACTTCATGATGAAGCCTCATGAGGTTTAGGCTGAAGAACATATAGTGGGCACTTGACAGCCATCTAGTTGGGTGTCTGTTTCCTATGAGTTATTTAGTGCTCATGAATCTGATGGCAGAGGGGGGAAGAACAGTTCTTGAGGTTCTAGTCCAGATGGGCCGTAGCCTTGAGGGGAGAGGGTACCCAGCTATGGACAAATGCAAACTTTCTGACAATTAGTGTTGATTCATGTTTTAAAATCAATGTTCCATTAACAATGCAGATTTTATGAGGAATATGAACAGCTAAATGTATTTGACATATTTGACATATTTGTATCGGTCTAAACTACAGCGATTTATCTCTGTGGTCCTTTATATTTTTACTATTCCACTTAATCCACAATCACAGTGATCCTTGACGTTTGTGATTGATTATTCCATAAAAACTTCCATGCATTTCAATGTAAATGTTCTCACTAAATGCAAACTTTTCCGTTCCAACTTCTGTTGAGTAGCATAAAATGTTTGCCTGCCTTGTGCATGCGAACAGACAGGCAGCAGAGGAGTGTGACACTTGCAATTAGCCACAGTGCTTACAGTCTGAAACAGCAAAAAGCATCCCGCTCTACCCCACTGAGCTCTGCACGAATGAACGAGCCAGCGGAGGTCTCGGAGCCGAGCCCACCAACTATTCAACACTGACAGAGAAATGGAGTCTATTGTTACAACAGCGGCACTTCTGGCGTCGCTGTCCCATATAAATTACATTATCTGCCCTGTCAATGCGGAGGAAAAGAATCCATCCTGGCTTATCATCACAAACACATTCGATCCACTTTCCGCTTTTCACTGTTTCTTTGGTCGCATTTCACACTGTTTTGAAATAAGAAAACCAAATCAATATTACCCTACTTGTTCATGTTTATTATCCACCAACACTGCGAAATCGCACAGTAGCAAGAGTGAAGTGTGAAAGTAACAGGCATCAGGCATGTCAGTATTGTTGTAAAATACATAGTGTAATGTAAAAGGTGCGCATAGGAGGATTAATTAACAGTCTAGCACTAACTGCAGGAAGTAGATTATGTTGTGACAACTGTGTACTGTGGTAATGGTAATTAACAAAGAACAAGATGTAGTATATCATTAGAACAAGAGCCTCTTTATACAAGATTGACAGATACAGTACATTGATAATTATTGAGTGTTTTTATAGTAACAGTATTTTTGTTGTTGCTAGATATTAGTTTTGTCTGTAAGTTAAGCTAAAGCATGGTGACTAAAAAAAGGATCGTTCCAATTATAGATCTACACAGGAGAGTCATTTCGTGGACAATGTCCACAGGAGGAATGCAGCTCTGCGCTTTCATTTTCATTGCTCTACCAAATAATTACTGCAGGCTGTAATCAGGACTGTGTCTTTGTGATTATTTGTGTAAATGTAAGATAACGTATGCCTCCCACACAGAGTAATTAGCATGTTTTTTTAATAAATGATCTAATCAATGTAGTTGTGTAAGCTTCTGCATATGATTGTATCAACATTTACAGAAAACAGGAAAGTATCCTGTGCCTTTGGTTTCACTAGAAACTCATTGAGGTCATTTGAACTTGGCACTAAATGTGGGGCACGGCTGTTGAAATAATCATGATTAGCTGTTAAGAAAATGATAAATTACAACATGCAGCCAACAACTGCATTGGATCCAGCATCTCTCAGGGCTTTGCTGTTATACTTTTGTTATGTTGAAGTTAATTAGAGAAGTGAAGCAGACTTTTGCACATTAAAATCCCTTGCCTACAAGTTCATATTCCACTGGGCAACTATCAGGAAGCTGCGCTGTCAACACTGCAGTGCTATTAGCGACTGAGCTACACTTAGGACACAATGCTTTTGCCTAGAGACCTGTTTAAAACTTAACAAAAAAGACAAACTACTTTGCACAACCTTGCTCTGCTGTTGCTAAGAGTTGGTCTGAAAAGAAGCATTCCTGAACATCAGCTGGGCCTCTGAGCAGAGAATTACAGTTCACAAACAGGAATGCAATTTCAATAAGCGCTTTGTTGTGTTAAATAAAGGAATATGCTTTCACTGTACTGTAATAATAGCAATGGCCAGTGATACAGTACAGTATAGTGTAGTGACCAGCAGGAAGCCAGGCCCATACAAAAACGTACTAGCCAAAACTAAGCAAGAGACCTACACTATAATGCCAGAATACTTTTGAGTGGATGTAACTTGACTATTTACATCTTTGAAGACACAGTTTTGTGGTCCAATTCTTTAAAATCTAGGAAATACATAACTGAGAACTTCAGGAGTAGAAGAGGAAATTACAAAAGCAAAGTAAATGAATCAAAACGAATGAACGAATTAAGTGACAAACTGCTATATTAGAGAATGTTACAACATGGTTTAAAGCTCAAAATGAGAACTTTCTACATAAACACCATGTCTAATAATCCTATAGTACCTGGGTTGAACCAGAAAATGAATACAATTACAGATGTTTCTTTTCTGAGAGTGATCATTGCGATACATACTGTGTTTTTCACATTCACAGCTTTCCTAATTAGTGTATTTCTGAGTCCTCCTGAGTCTACATGCTGATAGGTGTGTGCGGGACATGTCCTGTTCAAGCTGCCCCTGGCCCGCAGGAGACCGTTGAATGTGATGTGACTGGGGCCAAACTGTTCTGTCAGAACTAAAAGGAAACCAAGACCATCAGGCAAACCCCAGCTGGGAACATTCACTTTCTGCTGCCACTCCTCCAGCGCAACAAAATCCCTCCATTTGAAATCATACGTGGAGATGTTAACCTCGCCGGTGTGGCTGACTGAATGATAAATGAGTCCGTGACAGCAAATGGTGACTGAAAATGTGGAGTGAACAGCTATTGAGGTTATATGCATAATACTCCCATCTATTTCCACTACTGGCTATCAAGTATGTCCTCATAAATATCCTTGCACATCCTTCTTGTTTAGAGCTAACAGGCCGCTCTGCTGATGTTTGGAGGTAACTGTGCCGTATAGGCGCACTCACGGACCAGTTGTAAACCTTTTCTATATCTTTACATTATGTTGCAGAAAAGTGTAAGGGTAGAATTATTACATTTTATTGTTATCCACTTAGAATGGATAGTTATGCTTTCGCTAAAAAACAAAGTTATCCTCATCTGCCCTGTGACTCATGTGTTTTCCTAACTCTGTGTAAAGGCCAAGGTTAAGACTGTGACTGGACTGGATCTCTATTGTGTGAATAAAGAGGCAAAGTGGGAGGGACGTGTTGGAGAACTCTGGCGCTCGCCCGCTTGGAGGACGTCAATGTGTTGCTCCCCTTGCGAGTAAAACTAAATGTTGGCCTCGTTGTGTTCTGTTCAGTTTTGTTAAATTACCAACTTTAACAATAGCATAACATGTTTACTGATTTGGCAGAATTAGTCACTGTGTCACTTGTAAAGAAAACTACAATATTGGATCGATATCACCCACTCTTTGACTTTAAAGCATTAATACAAGCCGCTTAGGAGCCACTAAAACAAGGAAAGCTGGCTGAATGGTTAGCGATCTTGCTTCAGAGTGAGAAGGTCCTAGGTTTAAGTTCTGGACAGTGTGGGACTTAGTAGAGTAGGGTACTTTTTTGGTACCAGTATCAGTACTGAGACACTGCTTTTGCTGCATATGCTTAAATGTACATGATCTAGAACCATCAAAGGCAATCTTAGGCAAAGATTCTTCAGTCTTCATCTGTACTCTGTAGTTGAAGAGTACAGATGAAGACTGCTCTTTCACTTTCAGCGAATGATGAAGGTTGAAGAGCGGAACGTCCTACACTTCAACTACAGAGTACAGATGAAGACTGAAGAATCTTTGCCTACCATGGGTAACTTCTGAACGACTGAGAACCTACACAGACATCAAAGAGAATGACAATGTTCAATGTAGACAATCCTCGTTTTATCATTTTCAGAGCAACCTAGTAACTTTATTGCTTGCTCAAGACACACAAGGTATTCCCCATAAACCTAAAACCTTGACCAAACGCTGGACAAGAAACAATAAACTGCTGACACTTAAGGACAATATTGTAACATTAATGAAATAAAGCAAACCCAAATAAAATGACCAACGAAGAGGTCATTGTGTATCTTCTATCTTTCATTCAACATTTTGAACTCACTGCCACTTTAAAGATTCCAACCCCAGCGTTGGCGAGATGGAGCTCACTCACACACGGCTCTGCTAGATCTGGACAGACAAGTGCAATAGCCTTTCATTAACAGGAAGCACATTGTTGACGTCTTATCTGATAAGGCCTGAATGCTGCTTGTACAGGTTAGCCACTCAGTCCCGATAGAGCCTCTCGTTTCTCCCCACACATCGGATTATATTCTCCGTTCCACGTGCCCTACCTCCATTTATCTTTACCAGCAATTCCCAATGGATGGCACAACAAGGTGATGTTTGTTACCCGGATAACATGCTCACTGACCCTCAGGCTGTAGCTTACGTGCTAGAGGAAAAAGGAAAGATAGATACATTTAATTATTGACACTTAGCCTGCTTCTCCTCTGACTGTGTCCTCTAGTGTATGACTGAGAATGTGCTTGTGAGTGTGAATGTGGGGCAACAGATGGATTCGCCGATGACTACAGTCCGACGAGGCGTATTTACTTGGATGTGCACATGCAGTGTTGTTGGGATTACTCCATAAGTAATCCAACTATTACTCTTTCTAAAAGTAAGTCTTTGATTACTTAAGTTCAAAAGTTATGTGTTTACTAACTACTAGTTAAGCTACTTTGGTTTAAAGAGAAGATCAAGCAACAGCTGCTTAGCGCTTTGAAATGAACTTTAGTAAAATGCTAATTCTGCGATAACATATAGCCTCTGGCCATGTAACTTGATCGCTAGCGAAGCAAACAAAATTAACAAAATTAAATTCAAAAATGTATATTCGACTTTTGCACAGGCCTACATATTAAAATATTTAGGAACACAGTAGTTAATACAACAGAAAATGTTGCTGTTACCATCTAGCCTGTGTGTAGAGTAAAAAAAATGGCTTCTATGGCACCCTGTGTGTATTGCGTAACATATGGTGGTCTTTTCTCTTTGACAGACATTAATTAATTATTTGGCTTCAAGAAAACAACTGATGAATCTGTGATGTGCCAAAAAACTGTTGTGTCCAGTCACCGCTTCCTTCAAACTTATTTTATTCTCCAAAAAGACAGCTGTTCCAAAAACAAAATAAAACTCTTCTAAACGCTAGGAGAATGGATGATCATTGGGTTAGAACACCAGTTGCCTGGCTGCTATGCGCAACTCTGCAAATACAAAAGTTACAGCGCCACTTTGGTTTTGATCTTTGGGCAGCTACAAGATAAGAAAATGTTCATAAAACAACAACAAAACCTGTTTTTTCCAAAATCACTGCATTTCCTTGTGCAAGAAACACTGAAGAGATTTCATCATTCATCATAATGGGAGCTCTGGGTCATGCCAACTCCAGCACAAAAGCAGCGCCTGTGATGGGGCTGCTCCAGGCTGAATAATCTCTGGGTTTTGTTGTGGCAGAAAACATAATAAACAATTTTTATGGTGCGATAAAAAGGCCTGTTTAAGACAGCTTTCTGTGTGTTTCTGGGCTCACTATGGAATATAAAAGCATAATTCAGACAGTGCTTTTTCTTTATACACAAAGCTGTTTTACATTCACTGCAGCAGTTTTAAATCAAGGCTTTTCACTGCCCAATATGAGCATTACGTTGAAAACAGATACTCGCCTCCACCTCCTTGGTACATAAAAACTCTGAATGAATTATTTAATCACTGGATCTTGTGCTTTAAATGATTAAAACTGCCAGCACTTTCCAGATGGGCAAATATTTCCCTTTTATGTTAGAAACTTATGTACTTACTTCAGTTCTCAGTGGGATGCCCTTATCAAATCATCGGCCTCCTGGGGTGAAGTAAGTTGCATACTGGAATATTAGACATTCTGAGATGTAAAAAGATGGGTAAAGAGACATAATTCAAGTTAAAAAGGGGTGACTAGCTCAGATGGTGGAGCGGATCTTATAACAGAAAGATTGAAAGTTTGAAAACATTGACCGTCAGTGTCAACTACACGCATTTAACAGCTACAGTCCTAATGTGGTCCTTGACAGCAGACCCCCACCCATCAACAAGCATGAACAAGAACTGCCCCGGGCAGCTTGCACAGCACTGGCACAGCTCCACACAGGCTACTCAAAAAGGCTAAAATTCTTATATGGCTCGCCTGAACCCATCAGTGCGAGTCGTGTGCCCAGACTGTCAACTGTCCTAAGCATCCCACTGAACTGAATGCCAAGGCACTATGGGATGATCAGGTGCAGGCAGCTAAATTCCTTGGTCCGCAACTCAACACCTAATAGCAAGTGGGCTACAACAACAACAACAACAGCAATTGTTTGAATCCCAGCTCCCGCGGCAGCAGTGGCTACAATTGTAGCTTACCGAGAGTGGAGTGAAAGAACAATGCAACTTCAAAAGTGTGGGAGACCATTTAACCTCTTAAGCCCTGCTGTGTATACATATACTCTGGTATACATATCCTCTGGAAGGCTTTAACAGCTTGTAAAATGTCTAAAATGTTCATATTGCTCTCATATGATATGAATGTCTATGGGGATACTGTAGATGTGAACATTTTCAAGAAAATCATAGTGGGCCTGAGTAATTGTGGTTGAAAGACAGAAAATATGAATTCTGCCTAAAAAAAAAACACACATTACAGCAGGTCAGCAGCTGGTTTTCATTGTAAAGAAGCAAATAAACATCATAAATAGTAACTACAGCTAATTATTGACTTTTTACTAACTGTTTATCTGCAACAATAAATAATTGAAAAGTTATTGAGGTTTCGATTTAAAACAGTCTAGGCGGAATCCCATTATAATAAATAGGGCACAATTTGGCACCTTTTGGCCCAAAAAATTCAAATTTGTAATTTGTAATTGAAAATTTTGGATCCTATTTATATATTTGGTCATAAAATACAGTTTTTCCAAGAAAAAAAAATACACTTTTTAAAAAATAGATTAAAATAAACAAGGATTGTCTCTAAAAGTGGCAAGTCCCCAAAAATGGGGACTCTAGGGCTTAAGAGGTTAATCTATATTCTTGTTTCTTTTTTATAGCCAGACCTGTGTATTTATTTTACCTAGACAGGTTCAGCTGCTTCTGCTGCCTTCCTCAGAAATATCACGTGGTGGTGACATGTCTGGTCAGCTGATTTACACAGTTTACACACAAACAGAATGTGAGAAAGAATCATCAAAAACATGCACACAAGCCACTCGACGAAAAGCAGAGCAAGAACTGCTAAAGTCCGCCATATCAGACCACTGCAAGAGAGAAAACCATCTCATGGACTGGGATAACGCCCATGTCATCGGCACAGAGTACCACCATTGGGCCGAGGGGCTTACAACTTTCTCACACCTACAAGCAGGAAAACTAAATCAGCTGACCGGACACCTCACCATAACATCACGTGACACTTCTGAGGAAAGCAGCAGGAGCTAGTGAAATTCTTCTTCTGGTATGTTATTGATTAAGGAACAATGTTTATATAGTTAAAAGCATCAAAAAGTTGTGCATATGTCCTCTTTAAAATATTTCATTTCAGCTGGTTACACACTAGAGTTTTATCCAGATTTTGAGCTTCCCTGAGTTTGAGGAGGCATGGTCCAATAAAACTTTCTCACAAGCAATGATTGTCGTGGTACTCCTCATGTGTGTGTATGTGTCCTTATGTTTGTTGTCTGTGCACTTTATAAATCTCAAATGATTTTAAAATCCTGTAGTGTGTCCCCCAGTGTAATACACTTATTCGCAAACATGATTTGGGGGGGCTGTATTGAACTGTCCCATTGTTAGCAATATCCTATTTCTACATAATACCATGGCTGAAATGTGCTGCCTAATATCAAATCTCCAACTGTGCTGCTCTCAAGCCGGTCATAATTATAGTTTATCTCTTACACAATGATGCTTCCTAATTATCAGCACAAATCAACAGTTGTCTCAGCCACGTTTCCCAGCGGAGCTCAATAAGGTCTTTTTCAACAAATCTTTATTTCAGGGCTTAGCTCTATACAATGAGTCTCCGCTGCGTCTGCACTCTGCACTCACTCACCACATCCACGGAGCGATGAGCCCAGTGTCCCTTAAGGCACTCCTTTAACAAAACCCATTCACTTTATAAGTAGCAGCCCATAGCTCATGATAAGATTCAGAAGGAGTGTTTGATATGGAAAATTGAAGTATTACACCATGAAAAGAAATGGGCGGGAAAACACTGTGGGACTGAGTTTATGAGACAGGTTAGTGTCAGAGAGGAAAAGCATCTGCTGAGGTGGAATATTGAATGTAATATTGGATAGAATTATGTCGTGACTGCATCAAAACGTCGCACAAGGCCAGAACAAGATGCACTGACATACACTGTGATTGTGAAGTGGTAGCAACAATAAAAACTTAAGTAAAAGTAATTTACGCAACGTGGTTTTGCTATGTAGTGGTCACTTAAAGATATACTGCTTAACATTTCATTTGGTAGATTTAAATACAGGCAACTCTTACTCTCGTGAGTCTTTTTGTCATACATTTTTCGTGGTATACGATGCAGAAACACATAGTACATAATCCCGTTTGCATAGAAGGTCATGGCGAAGTTGAATATTGAATGAAAAGAGCTATTATTGACTGTCCTGTCCTGCGCTGCACAGGGGTTCAAGAGGCTGTCTAAGCATGCCACGCCAGACGGCTACAATAACAAACTGAGCAGTTGTAAAAGACATCAAGTGACAGATATCGAAAGCGAGTGGGCTGTAATAGAGACTAGAAAAAACATCAGAGACACAGAAAATCAATATTGTTCTATGTGGCGTTAAGTATGCGGCTACCTTCTGATCCGGACAGCCAGCCGACCGGGAAACGCAACTCAACATCAGCACAGAAAGCACGCAGGCCTCGTGGACATCCATCCGCGTCCCTGCACACATATATCTACCTCCACTCCCCAGACCCTCTCATTTGGTTTTGGAGCAGGCTGCAGGACTTATGGATGTGCCACGGGTCTGATCCATCTTCTGCTCTGGACAAGGCTTTTGGTCAAACGCTCATAACTCAGAGGGATGCTACGCTCGGTGCGGGGGCTGCCTGACAGAGGATGAGAGGAGAGGGGTAATTTACGGGCTGGACGGACAGGGCGCATACTGTATCCACCGCTGGGATCCGGGGCAGCAAACATATGGGCGTCAAGGCTGGAGAGAAAGATGGGAAGTTGTTTAACAGGTGCAGGAGACGGAACATGCACCTGACTGAACCTGTACAGCGGTAATTGAAGTTTGAGTAATAAGACAAGGCTTTCAGGGCACTATGGGCTTGTCAGTGTAATGGCAGGAGTAAAACGAGGCTCATAACAAGTGGGTGTGACCAGACAGACGCTGGTCTAGGGACTGCGAAACATTTCAGATTATATGTTGCTATGTCGGAAGAGCAACTAAACTGATTAATATGTGTCGGATAAATGCTATTCACATGCTGTTCCCTTTGTCCAACTGGCATCTGTTTCAGGATTGGACAACAAGAACTGCAGCCCCGACTGAATGCTAGCCAGGGACTCTAGTCGGTCTTGGGACTATCTATAGCCCATGGGAGTGGGTCGCTCCTCATTGTGGTTCTCCTCTTTAGTTTACCGCAGAGAAGGGTCCAAGGACGGGGGATACTCTAGACTATTGTTTTGTTTAGACATCGTTTAGACATTTTGATGTTTGTGAAGTCCTCCCCCAATATCATTCTTGTTGCGATATTAGGCTATACTAGAGGTCTGCAACCTTTATTATCAAAAGAGCCATTTTGTCCCCTCTTCCGCCAAACAAAAGTAGACTGGCGCCGCAAAACATAACAGAGCTTGTAAACTTTTGTGTCTTTATAAAATCAAACCGTAATAGCTGTGCTTTGAAAAGAGTGCAATTAATTACATCCAGTTGATATTTTTCATCCAAATAAAATGCATTTAGGCTTCAACAAAGCACCTAATGCCTATTATGTTAGAATTTACACATGCTGCCAGTGCAGACTGTTTTAGGCCATAGCCTTCTCTTGTTTACTCCCCACTGAGTCTTGGTTTAGACCTGGTTCAGTCCAGGTTTTGGACCTGGTTCACTCCTGGTTCAGCCTATCCTTCCTTAAAAGGTTTTTAAGAAAACGATTGAGAAAACAGCGCGTGCATATTTAATTAGATAACTAGGACAGACCGAGAGACCGCAGAAAACTCACCATTAACCTGCAAAAAAGAGCAATGTCTAGGTTCTCTCACACAGCACTGACCTACCTGTCTTATTTACCAATAATAAATGGACAAATTATGGGTTTAAACTGTCCCACGGCTTGAGAAAAGTCCTTTGAAGTGCAGTGATGCGCTGCACTGCAAATGTGCAGCAGATAGGTGCTGCGTTCTGGTGAGCAGTGGCCAGGAGGGAGAGAGAGAGAGCAGACTGAGGAGATTGTCACGGGCGGATATGAGATTCGGGTTCGGATGGGTCGCCTTTTGGGTACGGTATAAAAATAATAGTTATTGATTTTTATTAGGTTTCTTTTTTCTAAAAGGAGCCACTACAAGAGGCTGAAGAGCCGCATGCAGCTCCGGAGCCGCAGGTTGCCGACCCCTGGGTTACACAAAATTGATAAATATGCTCCTAGAGATCAGCAAGACACCAACAATGGCAATTGCTCTTCCATGGGTTATCAAAATAATGCATTTGGAACAGGTTCACCTACTGTATAATGTTGGCTACACTAATCAAAGCAAAACAACAACAACTGCTCCCAACAAAGCAAGTCAAAGTCATTAACATGCACTGTCCCAACCAAATAAAGACATAATTAAGGTCTGAGAAGAGATGAGACCATTCACAAAATAGACACATACTTCCAATAATGTAAAAAAAAAACAATAATGTAATTAATGCTTTTTGATTAATTAGTTTTGGATAAAATGTAACACAGCATGACTTTAATTATCTACTTTGCAGGATATACTGTATATATATTGGCAAATAAAAAACAGGCTAAGTCTGTAAGTAAGGCTAACAGGCTATGTTCTTATGAAAAGTAAGTGACAAGTGGAATGGATCTTTCTCAACATACTTTTTCTTATCAACAGTGTTCATTTGGGGGAGGGTAGAGCTGGGAGGGGCTAAGAAAATAGAAAGTCAGTGGTAGCATTATATACTGGTCTTATCAGTGTGATAAATGACGACATGGTGAAGAAAGAAGCTGCGGCTCTTCTGATAAAAAAGGATGAATGAAGCTACATGGAGGAAGTAAAGGAGGAAGTAAGGGGAGAGATTAGGCGAAACAATGTGTTCGGTGGAGGCTCACAGGACATTGTTAGTGCAGCGTGTGATCATTGATTAAAGAGCTTTATGTACTTCTACCTACAGCGCTGGGGAGGACACCATCACCTCTGCTGCTCCACCTGTCCATCCTCCTGCTCGCTCTCTCTCCTCTGTCTCCATCTGAGCCGACAGCCAGACAAGACGCTGTAATTTTCTCTCAACTACAACTGACAACCACAAAAGGTCAGGGGGAAAGGGAGGGGCTGCATACCTCTAATCACTCAACAAGAGAAGACCTCTTAGTCCATTCGAATGTCATCACAATGGAAAGACTGATAAAGACTCCAATACTCCTGCGTCCTCTGTGTCCGTCACTTCATTTTCTAATTTGTTTAACTGCCATGATTCATAGTCTCTGAAGTTCAATTGGGAAACTTATGTCATTCAGAACTTTCTTGAATCACACAAGAGGAAATCACGTTAGCACTTCATAGCACAGTAATAGCATGGATGGAAATAACCAGAGGTACCAGAGTAACAAAGTACTTGGACAGGACTGTGTACATTTTGCAGTGACGGTTTTTGATAAGGACGACATGGGCAGCCGTCCAGGACGGCAATCTCCGAGTGGTGGCACGGGGAGTCATGCCAGAAGCACCCCTGGCAGTGTGGGTTGACTTCAGATCACACACACATGAAGAGCAAAGAGAAGCGAAGAAGAGAAGAAGAGCTTTATTTAGATGTGCCTTTCACAGACATAGTCACAAAGCGCTTTACAATTTACTTTCACTCCAAAACACGATAGTGGCAGCTGCCCTGGGGCAGACTGACAGAAGTGTGGCTGCCCACATCTAGCGCCAACGGAACCTTCAGACCACCACCATGCACTTACGCACACACACATCATTCATCCTTGCCTATTGTACATGTTTTGTACACTGTGCCACTCAAAGAGGATGAGTATAGGAGCGCGGAGGCAAGAGGAGATGGACCTGAGCAAACGTCCTCATGTCCCCGTAGAGCGGGAACACACTAGCCTGGCCAGCAGAAATAGGGACTTTTCTGTTGACACGTATGATTTAAGTCAGCACTTAAAAACAAGCTGAAAAGAAGACAATATTAAAAAGAGCTTATCAAATAAACGTCAGGGTAGGGTTGTGCCGATGGACGATATCATCGTCCATCGTGATGGTGAACCAACACATCGTGATGGTGAACCAACACATCATGATGGTGAACCAATATCACG
>OMNZ01016338.1:14607-31144 GCA_900303255.1 Lesueurigobius sanzi
TCAGAAGCACGCACTGATCTTCTGTAGGCCAGGTAAACCTAAAAACTTAGCAGGGATGCTAGTTTAAGTAGCCTGCCATCTGGTATCTGTGAAAATACCATGTAGCTACACAAATAATTATTATTCAGGGTTTCCCCCAGAACATGTGTTAGTTAAGGTGGTGTCTGTGGATATGTGATGTGTTTAGCCTTTTCATTTATCGAGTTTCAGCCACTGGTTCAACACATATAGTTCAATGGACTCCAAAGCACATACAGCCACATGAACGGGCACGGAAACACTGAAAGGAAGCAACCTAAACGCATGCGTAGTGTTTATTTGTCAGAGGCCATATATCGCCAAAAGTCTGATTAGCAAAAGAGAAAGGATCGAGGTGGACGCGCTCAGACTCAGAGGGAGACGAGAGGTGGCCAGCCACTGCCCCGCTACGATAGCCCTGCAGAGACGCTGCACATAAACAGATCATGTAACTGATCATAAACCCTGACTGCGGAGACTTTGAAGAGTTTTGGAAAAGTTGCAATTACGCGTAAAATGCGTAATTATGCATGCGGATAGTGGGAGGACACATGTGCCGCTGCAGGACTACACAGCCGTGCTTTTTTCCCTCTCTCACTTCTCACCGTGATGCCTGGGTCGTGTATGGAAGGTGCTATGACAGGTACGATGTGATTTTGGAGGTTCTTGAAACTGCTCATGCGGCTCCCCCATAGATAATGCGGTACTCATTAACCGCGGTGCGAAACTCGCCGAGAAACATGCAGCCCTTAAAATCATGTTAATAATAAATTTACATTATTGGACGATATCATCGTCCATCACAATGGATTCACTGTTAACATCGGCAACTGCCAATTAAGGGGACATCGCCCAACCCCACATCAGGGTCTCATTTGGAAAAAAATTCTATAGCCCAATCAAGTTCCACCACCGACTGTTTTTACTTTTTACTTTAAAAACATTTTGATGAGGTACTTTTATACTTTTACAGACTCAACGGAGGTTGTCCATTTTCATACTCATGACTGCCACCTCTGGCCGTCCGCGTAACTGCAGTCTCCATGTTAAGCTGGTGAATGACTGCTGCCTCGGCCCGAACACGCAACAGTGACGGTGCAGGCTTATAGCAGCAATTGAGTGGGATAGGTGTGGGCTCACAGTACAGAGCGGGACATTGCTGGAGCATGTAGGGGGTGGAAAATATATTCTTTTTTACATTTTAACTTCCGTAGAGTCCCTTTAAGTAAATGCGTTGCAGCTGTACTTTTACTTTTACCACAGTATTACTTTAAACCCAAGTATCGGTACATACATATTTAAATCAAGTACGTTTGCCATCTCTGGAACTACTTTTTAGTATGATTATTATGCAAAAAAGGCCACCCACCTGTATTTCACAGTGATAAAGATAATTGTAACCCTTACCCTAACCCAGTTTAAAGATAAAAAATGACTTTGAAACAATCCAGTGCCGCCGAATTTACAACTAGCTGGAGTCAAAAGATCAGGGATATCACCATCATTGATTTCAGCTTAAAGTGGCTTCCTATCTGAAAAATCTGCCAAATCGCATCGTCGCGTCACAAAATGAAGCAAGCACTAAAGTTTTGACGAATGGAAATACGATTCAGAAGCACATTTCTTCAATACAGCATCAACATCTTAAATGATACAGGGTTATTCCAAGGACTGTTTACATTTTGGTATTCGATGTTCACCTCCCAACAAAACACTTCAAAAGTCTATGAAAAGAAATGTTGAACCCTTACAGGCCAGCCATGACAAATGCTCCGAGTTAGTATGATGCACTTTCCAAATGCCAGCAGCGTTGAGCATGAACAATGAGTTTAGTGGAAACATACAACAAATCTAGTGAACAGTTCTCCTGGGCCCATATCAAACAGTGGCAAATCCTTCTTTCTGCACGATTATGGCAACAGTAAACTTCTGCAAACAAGTTTAAAGGTTTTTGCAACAAACCATACATTCTGCTAAAAATGTACCTAGTTTTCCGTAATTTTTTTTTTTTTGTGATGTTTATTTTTCACTTCTTTACTCGACATGGGCACACGGAGTGACATACATAGCGGTAAACGGTTCATAACTGTTGCCGTGCTAACCATATTACACCAATGAGCATCCTGTCAAATAAGGAAATGAAAAATAAACATCCAAAAAAACGTTAAACCAGGGGAAACTAGGTATTAAAAAAGTAAATATATACAGTGTGTTAATGATGTTTTTACAAGTGCTTTATACCCCTTGCTTAAATAATGATGTGCCTAGATAATAAGTTGAATCATATAACAAATAAAACAGCAGCAGATGGCGCACTTCATACTGTACCCTGATGAACAGTGCAAAAACAAAACTTAGGAAATAGATTTGTACCAACAAACATCAACACAGGTTTGTTGAAGGTGTCCAGACAGAGCATCACTCCAGGTTTGTTTGTGATGAGCATATAACATTATCGTTTGTATAAAACCTACAAAGATGATTTTGCATGATATACAAGAATACAACTCAACCCAATAAACCTACTTAAATTTGCCTACTGCAATCATTGACTTTTGAGATGGTTCTTTCTGTACTTTTATTTACCAGATAAAGGAAAGGGAAGACACAGATACATTGAAAAAGGGTTACTACTGTAAAAAAGCAACACTTCAGCGTTTGTAGGATAATTTTTGGAGGACAAGGATCTCTCTGTATCTTGTCGCTGCTCACCTGAACATGCTGTTGTTGACCCGCTAATTACTGAACTAGGCCCAAGTTGTTCTGGCTGTTCAGAGCTGTCTGAGTAACGGCTCAGAGCAGGGGAAAAGGAGTGAGGAGGGAGAGAGGACTGGATTAAGAATACATGATGAGCGCTGGGCCAGGGAGCAAAGGCATGTAGCCTCAAACAGCTAGAGACAGGCACAGTAAAGCAGAAAGCACAGCTCCAGTTAATGCAGCAGACTATAACTGTAAGAGTAAGACACTTCCCCCCAGGATACTGTTAGCATAAATGACAGTTCTGAGCACTAATGTGAAAATTACACAAATTGCAGCTGATTAGATAATTGCTTATAATCAAGGAGCTATTACTGACAGTGCCTTACCTGAAGGGATGAGTCCGAACGCCCAGTTGGGGACCAGGAAGCCAAACGGGTTGCTGCTTGTATCTTTATTGTTGTTGGGCGATTCAAGGGATTTCTTCTCCTCTGACTTTTTAAAAGGCGTCCACTTACTTCCCACCACAAACGACTCGGACACGGCAGATCGAGACTCCATTTCGGTAAAGCTGCGTCGCACTTCTGATGCCTGTGTGGTGAGCTGGATAATGTCAGTGCTTGACTCTTGGCTAGGGGAACGCGTGCTCTCCTCTGGAAGGACCCATGAGATTGAGATAGCTTCCTCTGTCGGGACTCTTACGGCCGGGTTACGTGCAGTTGTAGGGTCTGTCCTCTCCAATTCTCTGGCTGTGGTCACTTCTGTAGTTGTTAGCACTTGTGTCAGGACTTCAGCTGACTTGCTTTGTGAAGTCATTGTTAACTTGGTGTTTTGTGGAGCACTGCCTTGCTGGTGTTGTTCTGTTGGTCGACGTACAAACAGGATCTCTCCCTTTGCCTCCTCAGATGGAGGGCCCTGGGGTGTTGTGGTGGGCTGCTGGACTAGCTGCCAATGGGACAATGTGGTGTGTGCAGCCACTGTGACAATATCATTCATGTCTTCACTCAGGTCAGACTCCAAACTTTCATTCCCTTTCAGCTCAAACATCTCAGTCAAAATGCCCTCTCTTGCGCTCCCCTCAGTGTCTCTCTCTTCCTCAGACGGTGCGCGATTAGCCCCTTCCTCCTCCTCTTCCTTACCTTCGCCCGAGTAGTTTTCTGGGTTGTTGTGTTGGCGTGATATGGGCAGGGTCATCATTTCTAAGGGAGCGGCTTTGGCTTCCATAGGCTCCCAGTGGGGTTGCCGTTTCCCCACATAACCCATATTTCCGGGGGGACCTAGTTTAGAGGCACGCACCGACTTGATGGCCCAGCGGAACTGACTGCTGGGGCCCGGGCTGTAGGCGGCCGCTCCCCTGGGACCTTGCGGGCTGGACACTTTGACAGAGTGCGCTGGCGGTTCAGTGGGGGCAGATGTAGAGAAGCCTGTAGGGAACAAAGACACAGAGGGCAGTTATTAATATGGGCTTGTTACAGAAGAGTGGGGGTGGTTTTAATTTTATGCATGAGGAGTAAGCTGTGAGACCAAAGACTCCTTTTCATTGGACTAATGCTACTACAAGTCCACATTTACTGTAAAGGTGTAAAACGAACATTTGGTTGCACCGGTGCACTTAAGTTTTTCATGAAAGCACACCAAAACGAATATAGGGGAGTGAATGGTCAAAACTGCTTGCACCACTCATTTCTGACAACACCTAGTCCAATATCCAGTGGCGGAAATGATAGTGGATGTTATACAGTATACCCTGTGCATAATTGTGGACAACCAAAACATTTCATATCAAAAAACGTGGTTGATTGTGCTGTACACATAAGCCCAGTTCTTGTGGCACACCTATGGTAATTTCTCTCTCCTCCGTGTTTGTTCAAATAGCTTGTGGATTCTTTGCCCAAACAAACTCCTTGAGGAATACCACGTCGTGTTGTGAGGGAAGCCATGTGGAAAAACGCTGGACCACTTGAAACGCGATAAGCAAAACAACTCTCTCCAACTCCATCTACACTGTTTATTTAGATGAAGTGGGCTGTGGTACCTTATCTGCTTACACCGTGAAACCAGACACTGTCTACACCATCAATAATTTAGAGATTTCTGCATGTAAGACTCATGGTTGTTGTGTATTTAGAGCAATATCGCCCTGTCGCTCTGCTTCAATGTATGTGTGAATATTATAATATTGCACGGGAGCAATAAATACATTAAAACATGAAATATATACACAAATATGCACTGAAAATGCATTAGGTATTCAAATACATGAATAATTCAGTATGTCTGGTGTTTGCATTGAGCCTAAGTAAGGTTTATGAGCACAAGGTTAATTTCCATAAAACTACATAGAATGGAGAAATAGTCTAATTAATGATCCAAATAGCTAATTACATACTGTTACTACACGCAATGTTTGAAGGCAGAATAACTAAAGCAATAATCTGAGAAAATATGCAATGTAATGACCCAGGTAAAAAATAAAATGGGACAATTAGGGTTTGGTGAATTTGGGCTAATTATGGTCATCTGTTTAGTGTGTAGTTACAGTGTACAGTTAACTAAGAGCATTTTTGTTATTAAAAAAGGAATAGAAAGTTCAGAAATGAGCAAGAACCAAAAGTTTCTCTGAAATTTGAATGATCGTGGAGTGTTTTTTTTGTATAAATTTTGTGTCATTTTCCGATACAAACGCTCTAGAAAAAAACAAACATTTTCGTAGAGTGATTCCTAATCTAGACGTAGTGATCTGATACTGGTATAGAGGCAATCCCGGAAAAAATACAATATTGGGTTCTGATTACAAATATACAACAGTGGAAAGCCACAGTTTGTGTCTAAACCTAGAGCAGTCCCAAGATACAAGATGCTGCTGCTCGCCCAGAGCCTGCAATGGTGAGTCAACTACTGTAAATCCTACTGGTCTGTATTCAGTTACTGGCCGGGTCTCTAACAGTTGCCGGGCTCGCTGCTGGCAGAGGCAAATAAAGGCTGGTCTCTAATACAGGCTGGGGCTATTATTAGAACCAACGTTTTTTTAAATGTCTACCTATTTGAATGCAAAAAAACATTATGGGCGGAATAATGCCCAGACCAGGTCTGAGCCAGGCCTAAACCTGGACTTGGTGCACATGTATCTCGGCCTGAGCAGTGCGCAGAGCAGCTCAGAGTGGGACCTATCTGGACTGAAGAGGGCTGTGTTTTGGACCAGTCCGGACAGAACACTGCTCCACTGCTTTGTTTCCCTGATGAAACGAGAGCTCACGGACAGTAGCTCAAGCGGGACCTAATGCAACCGAACCGGAGAAAGCTACAATCAAACACAAGCGCCGACAGGGTCCAAACACCAAAGAGAACATGGATCAGAACCTGCTCAGACCCAGGTGAGTTCTGGTACACAGTGCACACGCGTGTTTAAGGCACGGACGCCATTATCACAAGTTTGGCCTATGTGTGTTTAGTATATTAAAATGATGTGCCACGGCTGCCTACTGGGCCTGGGGCTGCCCAGGTCTCTGGCCCGGTTCTATGTGCTAATGAATCTGTGCCTTGGCTACAGTGGCCTGATCATGTCAATCACCTCTTGACTCTCGCACATGAGACTTCAGTGACAGCGGAGTGACAGTCACCGGTGGGCTAAGGTCATTTACACCATGTATGGTTAAGTGTTTGCAATGTTAATTAATAACGCTATGAAACTGGTGCGATAGTAAGTTTTTATTATATGTTGGTTTGTTTTCTGAGAGACATTTTGGTGGCGTTTGCTTTAGGGGAGGTCTGAAAGCATTCCGCTGGCTTTGGATCCGAAGTAAATTACTTACTCTACTTTTAAGTTGTTTTAGATTAGCATTACATCTTGCAAAAAGTGTTGAATAATGTCGTGTGTGTGTAATAGATGATCACAAAATGCCAGAAAAAGGCATAATATGTCTCCTCTAACATGATTTGTGAAGTTACTGCTTTGACCATGTGCACCATGTCAAAAGCTTTAGAGGCGGAAGAAAGACATTCCTTGGGTCAATTTTATCAAATGGATGTGGCAAGCAACAGAAAAACAACAATATTTTCCACCTTTTGTCTAAAGTTCAAAGGGTTTGAATGGCGCAGCGCATTTTTTTTGTCCGAAAAACGAGATCTTAGCGGTAGCCTGCAGAGCAAGATTAAGGCAGGTAATTCATTCCACTGATGATACCGTGAGGGGAAAATAACATCACTTGGGCGCATTTCCATCGCGGCAACATAAAAGAACATAAAAGAACACAGCATCATCTCTGTTCCTCTCTTGCCGCGCTCCTCCTGCCACACTGATCATTACAGAGCACCTTCAGAGAGCTGCCTCCTAATTGGCTCAGACAGAGACGGAGGTGAGCGCGAGCCCAACCTCCGCCGTAATTGGACACAGCCGTGAATAATGCATGGGGGCTAAAGCTGGGGTTTTTATTAATGCTATTTGAAAGACGCAGAGGGGAGGGGGAAGGGGGTCGTATTAAAGAGAGTGGTGATAGCAAGCTGAGAAAATCGGTTTAATTTAATCAGTCTTTTGGTTGGAGGCCATTTTCATCGCAGGTGTTCAACAGGGTTAAGCAAGTTAACATTGTTGTAAAATTATCCAGAATCTAAAACTTTCTGACGCACAGGAATGTTGAAGTTTCCACAGCTGACTCATTCGGTCAGTGAAATATGTACTGCAGCATCAACGGGCCATAAATCAGAGCACACTTTGGGCCAAACGCTAAACCTGTAAAATAGAATAGTGGTTCCCATTTTTGTCTTTCATTTATTCTTCGAGCACCCCCTGCTTTGACAGTTTTGATGATTTAGTTAGAGAGTGAATGACAAAAACTCCAATTTATCAGGTAAAAGACAGCTAAATACTCTCAAAATCTCACTCTTGACAGTTAAATGTTTTAAAATGCCTTTTCTTTGACCATAATAATAAAAAATACAATTTGTTTCATCTTATTTTTTATCTGAAATTATTCCAAGTACCCCCTGCTAACCTCCCGTACCCCTGGTTGGGAAACCCTGAAATAGAATACCTATCTCAGCCCAACCGGACACTCACTGCATGACAGAAGCAAAAAGAAAAAGGAATTATGGTTGCAACCTGAGAAAAGCAGACATTAAATTGGATGGCTTTGTCTGTCGTTATGGAGCGGATTAATACTTTTAAAAGCAGTGACCCACATTTCAGAATCAATACCAATGTGAAATAATTGAATTTATTATTAGCAAAAACCAAAACAAAAAAGCATGTAACCCTTTAGGCGCCAAAGTTGCCAAAATGCACCCAGCGTTACTTTGTTTCCCAAGAGCGATCTGAACAAACAACACATCATAAAAACAACAACAACAATGCATATCAGAAATAAAGTGGGTGAAAGTTTAGGTATAACTTGGAGATGTGAGAGGAACTTGTGCCAGGTATATCTGTTGTTTTCAATGCCTAAACTAAATATGGCGCCAAAAGGGTGAGATGGAAAATTACTGAGCTTGTCTTGTCCTGAGAAAGTGACCTTTTAGGAGTAGCTAAAAATGTTACTTGTTTGGCCTAGGACAGTTTGTGAAGAACAGGTTGTGACTGGTATAACAATACTGTATGTTGCGATGGGTAAGCAGAAAAATGTTTCCTTGATATTCGTAATTTCAATAAACTACACAAAAGACAACTGTTTTCTCTCGGATCTTGAAATGTAATTTTTCCACAACAAGGGTTAAAATGACTTATACTGTATATGCTCTATAGCAGCATTACAGCAGCTCGCCAGCCCTTTCCAAGTAGCTCGCCAAATGCTTTTTACATTTCTACTCGCACAAGTCAAATTTTAGATGCATTTTTGTTGTTCTGAGCAAAACATCTCCAAACATTTAGGTGAATATAGCAAAGTATAAAGCAGTAACAACTGTCATTTTCTAATTGTGTTGAATTCTCATCTTGTCAGTCCTAGAGGCCGAGTTACACGTGTTTCTTTTAAGTATAAGTAGCTTGCTGCCATTTTTGTCACGTAAAAGTAGCTCACAAGGTAAAAAAGGTTGGAGACCCTGCTCAATAGCAAGATGATGGCATGCTCTGGTCATTTCTTTCTTGTTCTGTTGCTCGAGTAGCACACAGACACTATTTCTAACATCAGGGCATATCATTTACAATATTGAGTCCCATCTACTAGCGTTCATCTTCAATAGTTTATTCTGAACAGTGTTTCTTTTTGTCTGAATGAAAGCCGTGTCGTTAGAAGAGGAAAGACCACAATATAATGCTGAAAATAGACAAAAATTGATACAGAAGAATTTCTGTGAGACAAGAGCTGAGCACAGCCACCTACTGACCTGACTCTGCTTAGGTGCATCAAAGTGTGCTATTTCTCCAGAAAATTGAGTCGTTTTTCACACAGCTAATACAAGGCTCCTTCTGTACAGTATGCTGAGATAGACTTTTGAAGTAACATTCACATCAAAACTAGAAGACTAAGGAGAAAATGTTTTTTTTTTTTTTAATCTAGGTTTAGTCTTAAGAGTTTTTGGTAAATGATTTGTGTCAATGTCTTCTTTAGGCCTTTGATGGCTCGAAAATGCCACTCATTTTTTGAGGTGATACCGTTTGAAAAATGTTAAGACTCACTTGTCGACACTAATTTAGCTAAATATTGCTTCTGGCAGATGGATTTGCAGATTTCAAGTTTGCTCACATAGCACTTAGCTCAAATTACAGTTAATCTTCATGATAGGGCGCGTTCTCGACAAGGCTTTCTGTCAATAAATCTGGAAATAAAGGAAAAAACACTCTATGACAATTTGCCTGCTCGGGGCTGTGCTACCGCGCTTGTGTTGGTTTGATATAACAGATTAATTAAATATATGCCTCAACTTCAAATTGCCCTGAAGCGGAATATATTACCGCAACCTCGAGGGGAGTGCTGAATCCGGTATTTACCAGTGGCATGTGAACTCACCACATTGCAAATTAATAGTTCTACATTATTTTCTTTCAACATCACATCAATTAGCAATTTAGTAATTTGCATAAAGAGAGAGGGTAGTGGACATACCGTTCGCGGTGGTGCCAGGAGCCCTGTCTTCGGGTAGGAAGCTTGTATCTTTTTGCTCTGGATGTTTAGCAGCAGGCAATAGTTTCATGAGTGGCATCACCTCCTTCTCTTGCTCAGACAATCCCTCTTCTGAAGTTTCTGGCCCATTTATTGAAGGAGGGAACGAGAAACTCCTATGGTCAAGTATTGCGTTGTCCACACTCCCCTTGTCTGCTTTTGGCTCACTGAGATTGCTGCTGGACATTTCTGCCAGTACATGGTTCTCTGTTACTTCTTCCAGGGGTATTGATGTGCTTTGTTCTGCATCCTCGACCACCTTGCCCCCGGCCAGGTACCTAAAAGGCTTCATCAAAGTGTGGACAAAGTCGGCTAGTACGCTGTTGCTGCTGTGGGGCTGAGGAGCTGAAGAAGCTGTAGAAATGTTAGCTAAGCTACTGTCTTCTGTGCTGTCCTCTTCTCCGGCAGCGCCCCCTTGGCTTTCCATGCTGTGCAGATCTGATAGGCCTAAAGCATTTGAGCTACGATGGGCGTCAGAGCCAGGCATTAAATGGATAACAACATGCTCCTCGGAAATCTCAGAGGAATTTTCCGGCCCCGCAATGGAGTTATCCAGGTTGACTTGTAACGACCCGTTCCAAGTCGGGGTTTCTGAATATGGTGAGCGTCTACGGCCTTCGCTGACTAATGCCATTCCTTCTTCCTCTGGATTGGAAGTCTGGTACACAGCCTCCACAGCTTGAACTCCAACTGGTTGGTGGTCTGAAAGCATAATAACAGTATTTTACCTCAAGCAAATGTACTATTTCACTTGACCTCCTTTATCCGCCTCAGAACAGCGATGCGCTAAATCCCACTCTCTTCCCAAAAACCTGTTATTTCTGCAAGGCAAACTTTGTGCATTTATTATTGTGTATTTGAAAGTTTTACCGCTTGCAGCAGTTCCTCCAATGTAGCTCCCAAACGCATCAACTGTTGGTACCAACCATGACAGAGCAGAACAGATTTGGAACTGCTTTTTACAGTTTGCTTCTGGTAAAAATCGTTACACTATCTTCCAAATATCCTGTATCCTATTCCTATTGGATATCACAGGCTTCTCCATCCTGTAGCTTGTGTGATCGAAATAGCTCTTCTCCACCCCTTTCAAAGTTCCATGATTGGAAAGTGTTCACAAAGACATGACAAAGACACTTTTCTACTTGATGAGTCAGATTTATTACTGCCTTGACTAAACAAAAGTATACTTAAAGATGCTTTAGGTACCAAATTATATACTGTTTAAGTACTTTCTTTTTGATCAGACCGGTTTAGGTTTAGGTTTTTCTGCATTCCTGACTGCTCACTTCCTGCAGTCTTCCTCAGAAGAAAAACCTAAACTTAATTAACCAAATTTACTTTTTTGGACTACCAACTTATATAGCTAGGGCCGTTGAAAGGAGGGGACAACCAGGTCAGTTGCCCTGGGGCCCAGGACCAAGCAGGGCCCATGAAGAAGCCCTTTTTCCATTTAAAAATGGCAGAAAATGTGGAAGGGGGGTCCATGTGAACCCATCTTTCCCTGGGCCCCAGCAAGTCTGTCGATGGTCCTGTAGGTATGAACACAATGTGCAAGCATATTGAGAAAACTAAATTTCTTTACTTTCTTTGTGTTGTAATGTCATTTTAGCTACTGTCCAGGGTGAGGGGGTAATTTATCAGGTGCTGTGCAGCAAATGCAATCTGGGAAATAGTGTTTAGCTATATTTGGGGGCGTGTTGCACTTGATTTACCATTTGAAAGTGCACGCATCAATCTGATAGAATGCTTGTGAGAAAAAATACGAAAAGTCCAGTGCTGATCCACTTTTGCACTTGAGCAAATGAATAACCACCTCACTTTCATACTAACTGTTTTTATTGTGTATCTCATGGAGAAAAACATAGTTGGAGACCCCTTTTTGCCATAATGTTAATGTGTGACTTACACTTCATCTGTAAAAGGCCTATTATCTAAGTCTGTATGTTTATTTCCCACATTTAAGAAAATCCAAAAACAGCGTTAGGGACCAGAGACTATAATGGACTTGTTATTGTTTGTTGTGAGGCGTTGATGCTTTTAAATATTAATGTAAATGTGCATCACTGGATGTGTGGAGAGCTTTATTTATCATGTTTGTTTTGACAAATGCACGGCCCCTCCTCTCCTGCTGCGTCGGTTTGCTTGAAGTGATTAGGTTATGCAGATGCTTTGCTTCAGTGAAGATATTACGGCACGACAGCCTGAAAGATGAAACTGTCATTCTGTACTATTACAACGAGTGGAACTACAGGTTTTCAAGAGGGAGAGTGATTCTGAATGTAAATTAGTAAAAGTATTAGTGGGAAAAAGGGAACAGTTGGGTGCACTCTCTTTGTTTTCATATGACAACATGCAATTTAGAAATGACCCACTCTGGCTAAATATCTGTTCAGCTGGCAACATAATATTGTAAAATGGATTAATAATGATGTGAGAATTTGCCTTTGAACTGTCAAAATGGACATGTTTTGACCTGGTTTATTATGATCATGGCTTGTTCACAACACGAAGATTTACTAAGATGTGGTGTTTTATACATCAGTATTATAAAGTGGTGGCAGTATAGACCAGTGGTTCTCAACGTTTTCAGCTCTGGGGCACCCCTAAACCTGCTTTCTGCTGTCCGTGGCACCCCTTCATATTGTCATGTCACATCTGCACTATAACCCTGAGGTGTTGGCAGGATGCTGCATACTCTGCTCCTATTTTAGCCCATGGGTCTATTGCACGTTGTTTGAATTAGTAGATTTACCCACTTAACATGTATGAAAAATAGGCCTAAATCAAAGTCAGATCTCCTGTGGCAGTATCTGTCCTGTCTCCTGCTCCTGTCTGCTCCTCTCCCTTCTCTGTGTCCTGCACTCTCAGGACAGGTCCAGACAGAGCAGGAGAGGCTCAAACTGGGGTGAGCCTGGGAACTAGCTAAAATCTTAAATAGTCTTCAAATAACCTCAGTGTCGGGGTGCAGACTTTGCCGGGATGTTTCCCAGTCATCCATGCACGGTTTTAAGCCAAATAAAAATTCAGAGAAATGGTTATATCTAACCTGTTTCGATCTCTTCACCAGAGCTCGCTGTGATTTACCAAACCCGCTCCAGAGAGCGAGACAAAATGCTTTATTAAAAATAAATTGTTGAATTAACCCTTTAACCGCCAACTGTGTTTTAGCCATAGAGAACAACAGATAAATATTTTACCAGTTCCTCTCACATCTCCAAGTTAGACCTAAACGTTCACCCACTTTATTTCTGATATCCATTGTTATTTTTTTTTTTAATAATGTGTTGTTTGTTCAGATCGCTCTTGACCTAATGGCAGGCGCCAAAGTAACGCAAAAGTTGCCAAATGGGTGCATTTTGGCAACTTTGCGGTTAAAGGGTTAATTATTTTATTCCGTGACTAAACCGGCTTAAACTAACATCTTATTGGGTTACAGATGATTTCCAACTGTTAAATTGAATGATTTTTGATCATTCAACCCTATATTGTTAAATAAATCATCAAACTTTTCCCATGGCACCCCTGGACATGTGCGCACCCCGGTTGAGAACCACAACGTATAGACGGTATGCGCTTATGACATTTTCATTCTTAACACCGTGCACTCTCACTGTGACAATAACACATTTCATGACTCAATGTTTACACATCATCTGCATACTCTCTATTCAATCATACAGGGATATCTGTCTGTTCTAGGGTTGTGCCGATCCACTATCGTGATGCCACGCCCCCTCCTGTCAGAAGCACGCACTGATCTTCTGCAGGCCTAGTAAAACTAAAAACTTTGCAGGGATCCTAGTTTAAGTAGCCTGCCATATGTTAGTCTGTGAAAATAATGTGTGGTTACACAAATAATTATTATTCAGGGTTTCCCCCAGAACATGTTTTAGTTAAGGTGGTGTCTTTCGGATACAGCTGCGCGCTTGTGTTTAGCCATTTCATTAATCGAGTTTCAGCCACTGGTTCAAAGCACATCATACAGCCACATGAACGAGCACGGAAGCAATGAAGGAAAGCCATCTAAATGCACACGTAGCATTTATTTATCAGATGCCATATATCGCCAAAACAGAGTCTGGTTAGTGAAAGAGAAAGGAGGTGGCCGCGCTTAGAGGGAGAAGAGAGGCAGCCAGCCACTGCCCCGCTACGATAACTCTGCGGAGGTGCAGCACAGCTAGTCTGTACACCCAAAGCAGATCATGTAACTGATCATAAACTCTGACTGCGGAGAATTTGAAGAGTTTTGGAAAAGTTGCAATGACGCATTAGGTGCGGATATTGGAGGCCACGTGTGCCACTGCCGCTGCAGGACTACTGTATGGAGCCGCGCCGTTTTCCCTCTCTCACTTCTCACCGCGATGCCTGGGTCGTGTATGGAAGGTACGATGTGATTTTGGAGGTTCTTGAAACTCCCCCATGACCCCTTTGGCCCTCACTGATCATTTTAAAATGTGCAGTTCCAAGCATGTTTTTCCAGTTTAGTTCTATTTTAGCTTTGTTTCCGTCGTACTTTTGTACTTTTTAAAGTCTTGTTTTGACACAGATGCAGAAAAAAGGTTACTGTGTTGAAATGGTTTAGTCAAATATATTCAAGCCAGTTATCGGACATTGACATTTTTTCCTAATATACTAATTACAGCGGCAACGCAACCAAAAATCTTACTCCAGCAAAATCAGAACATAAAATAAAAGAAGCGCTTTACCTCCAAAGCAGAAGGCATCAAACAGCGCAGTGGTGTCGGGGAATCCAGTTCGGTTGGGATTACTGTAGACTGTGCGTACTCCAGGCTCGTCTCCTCCGCAGTTTTTCCGGGGGACGTTGATGGGATATCGGACACTGCCGTCTGCCAGCCAACCCGGGTCGCACTGGTCCAGTCCGGCCTGCCACGCTAAGTACAGCTGCCCCACGGTTGCCAGCTGAGCCCCCAGAGAGTGGCAGTGAGTGGAGGCTGTGGCCAGGTCCAGCTTCTCTGGGACCGAGGTGTGGAAGACATCACCTGTAATGAAGAACATGTGGTAGTTAAGTCAGTGGTTCTGCACTATTATAGCGTTGGGACCTGCTAACATTTTTGGATGACAAGCCATGATCCACGTAAGAATGAATATTTGAATGCAAAATATTGTATCTCAGATTATTGTTGATTAAACCTTCAATAAGCCTAAAACTGAAAAAAAGAAAAACTCAACAACAGTCCTACTGAGACATTTTCTTGAAATAACTATGTTTGCCCTGAATTTGAGCAGGTAAAGGACAATCTGCCAAAGTACTTTTGCACTAAAATTAAGAAAACATATCTCAATGCACTGAAAATTAGAAAGTAAATGTCAATGAACTTGAAATAAGGTTTTTCTTATTTTAAGTGCAGATACTGTATACTTATTCATATATACTTATTCAGATCCCCCTCCTCAAACTGCCACCTTATCGTGGTGAAGGGATTTGAGCGCCTGAATGAACCTAGGAGCTCTGTTGTCTGGGGCACTATGCTTTTGGTAGGGTCTCCCATGGCAAACAGGGTCAGACCAAGAGCGGTTCAGAAGCCCCTTATGATGAGACCATCAAGGCCGGTTACGTTTCCCAGAGTTGAAGGAGCGTCGTGGGTCCGTCCTCCCGTGGACCCACCACCTGCAGGAGGAGCCATAAGGGACTGGTGCAATGGCAATGGATAAGCGGAAGAAGATGAAGATTGATGGGTACTTATTCAAATGGCAGAGTTAAAATTGCTCAAATTAAGATTAAATATTCTTTTAATCATTTTAACCTCTTAAGCCCTATAGCCCCCAAAAATGGGGCTGTGTGTGTTGCGTGTTTTACGCAGCAAAATACTCCAAAGTTGCAAATTAGTGACAGCTGATGTGGAATTATCCATTTCTGTTGTTATTTGCTCCACCACAGGGAGGAAAAAAGTCATTTTATTGTCAAACAACATAATTTATAATTATTTCACTTCCACCGTGATCACAAAGCTCTACCAAATGTTTGGACACCAAGACTAACCATGTACACCACCTATGATGTAAATGAATGATTTTTTGTAAATGAAATGGGTCTTATGCTTTGGTGTTTAGTCATAACATCTCAAATTCATTGTGGTCACTATATTACACTTTGTTGGTTAGAAAATACTATACTGATCTAGTACAGTTTATTCAAAGTTTCCTGATGCCTGCATTCCGGGTTCAATATGCATCGCTAATGCCTCTGTCCCTTTAGGAGCCTATACTTCCCTCGCTTCCCATCAATATAAAACTACCCCTTAAAAGCTTATGTTCCCCTCGCAAAAAGGACGTTGAATTTTATCCCTTTCCCAAACCTCCATCTTGTTTCTTACCATCACAACAACACCAACAAACCTCGTGCTTTGGCATTACAATCGGACAAAAAAAAAGAAATACCCTTTTTGTTGCTCTGGGCGTCAATTGATTGAAATGTTTTATAACAGAATGCAGGCAGCACACAGTGATCTGATCCTTTTTTGTTTCTTTTTTACAATAAAAACAATTTTACATGAAGACAAGCCATGAGAATTCTTAGGAGGATAGCGTTGTCAGAAAATGGGGAAATTTTGTAAAAAATAATAAATTCATTTTTAATCCTCTTATTGAAGATGAAAACATGCAAGCCGCCGCTTCCCTTGTGATGGCATTACGGGTTTGTGTGTTTTTAATTTAGATTTCTTTTCATTTTAATAAACATGTTCCCAAACAAATTAACAGGGAGCATG
>OMNZ01016338.1:31164-64918 GCA_900303255.1 Lesueurigobius sanzi
TAACAGGGAGCATGCCATTTTAAACCCAGCTAAATTGAAGGAATATTTTGTTTACTTTCTAACATGTAAACTAAGTTTGTTATTTTCTTGGTCTGATTGGCTTCTGTTTTTAAATGATACTGTAGTTATGCCAAGTTTGGACAATTGTATCTTAATTTAAAAGCAGAAGTGCCAGGCAGTTTCTTTAATTCCTTTGTCGGCTTTGTGAAAGATGCAGAGACTCGGAGAAGGAATGGGATGAAAGAGAAGACATATGAATATGACTTTTTTATTAGGGGATGAAATAAAACAGAAATAAATCTCTGTGATCCAAAGAATAAACCACTATGAGAAAGGCTATTTCAAAACAGGTGCGAAAAATAGGACAACAGCTGAACGAATAAAATGTAAAAAAAAAGTTATGGTAGATGGAAATGGGTCCAACGTGATGAAATATGAAGACTGTTACCATAGCAAATCAAACATATTCTATATTTGAATGGTCCTCAAAATGGCGAGCATCACATAGAAAATAAATCAACAAGATAAAGAAATACTAGAGTTAAACTTATTGTTACTGTAAAAATATGCTACAATGAGTCTTCTTCAGGCTGGATTTCATTAGGGCTGTAACTAACGACTATTTAGGTAATTGGTTAATCGGTCAATTATTTTTTACGATTAATTGATTAATCGGTTGGAGGCAAAAGGTGTGTTATTGTTCTTGAAGCTAAAGTGACGCCGTTTGAGGACGTGTTGATAGAGTAAACTTAAAGGCAATGTCCGAAGGATGCTTTTGTACAAGTTTCACATGTCATCATTCATTTGAAAGCTAAGAACCTCTAAAAGTCAGTCTGTGATTGAGAAAGTGAGAGAGCGAGAGAGTCCTCATTCTGCTCTGGTTAGATTTTGGTCGGAGATTTATCTCATATTTTGAACAATCAGAGCTCAAATATTTGCAGAAAAACTTTTATAACCACACACATTTTTGATGTCATTCTTACTCTATCTGAGTCTGTATAACCCAGAAATCGATTACTGAAATAGTTGAGAAATATTTAAGTAATGAATTAGTTGATGATTAATCGATTAGTTGTTTCAGCTCTAGATTTCATTAATTGCAGCCTTCAAAGGAAAAACAAACTGCGAACAGCTTCAGAGAAAATAAGACATTATTACACCTGTTTCCTGTCTGTAAAGCGTCTTTGTGTTCTTTAAAAGCGCTATATAAGTTGCATGTATTATTATTATTATTATTATTATTATTATTATTATTATTAAGACATTTGCAGCACAAAAACACTTTTTGAGAACATCCTCACCCAACATCAACTAAATGTATCTTCAGAAGCTGGTCCTGCAACAACATATGACTTCACCGTAAACTTACAGTAACTAATCATATAATTTCAGCTCGCGGTTATTTTCAGGCAAAACAACAGCCATCAATCAGTATGTCATTTTCCATCATTAGAGGGTGATTATCTCCTGATTACTTTAATCAGCGGCTTAATTACACCAAGTGTAACAAACACTGTGTCTGTGAGGCCTACAGGTGTCTATATGATCTGCATCACAGCCACAGAAGTAGACGGCTTCACATCCCTAAGAGCCAGCTCTGTATCAATAACATTACACATTTAAAACACTTAAAGCACCAAGGAGAAGTCAACCAACCATCACTTTATAAGATTGTGTAGTCTTGCACTATAAGTGGTGGTTTAAGTATGGAGTGAAATACTTCATACTACGGTTGCTCTGCAGATGTATTATATTTAGCTCAATCTAAATAAAGACCAGTGGTTATACTGTATCCATAGGCTACTGTGACTGTGACTGAGGACTCGATCAGTGCACATTTAATCTAGGACATATAGATAATTATGGGATATCCAGACATATGTTTGTGTAGGCTCCCAGTCATCCAGGAATTATCCATTGTAGTAGAGATTATTTATTGCCACTTAAATGTCTGCTACTATGCGGACGTATAGCTCGGAAGAATATACACCAAACAATTGCCATAACAGTAAACACAACACCATCTGGCTGCAGGTTACAGACTGTTCTCCTTCTCACTGCAACACTGTGAGAAAACAATATGATTTTATGAAAAGAATTTACTCCCATTTACTGTTTGCTAAGGTTTTGGACGCACAGCTGTTAGGATTGATGATATAACAAGAAAATGAAAAACAAGAAAAAACGAGAAAGACACAATATAATAATGGGCTATAGTCAGAACACAGCTGTGTACGTTGTTTCTGCAAATACAACCAAATAAAATGTGTTACAGAAAGCATAAAATACCCCATTCTGTTATGCATAATAGGTTAATTGAGTTTAGTGGTCAACAGGAGAAAGGTTGAAGGGTTTTGAAGTATTGAGGCCTATGGCTGTCAAAATAAATTGGTTTAGATTTTGAAAAATGACACCATGTCTATTTTTAAATTCAATCTTGAACATGATTGATCGGGAGCGGCAAAGTTACCCCACCCGCTGAACACTGTGTGGCTGAACTTGCAGTGACCGGAATGCAACTAAGAAAGCCCAGAGTAATAGGATCATTGAACAACTTTGTCCCTTTTGGCTTTCTCTGTCTTGAGGATTTTCAAACTAGAAGACCCCTCTGTTCACGGGTTTCCTCCATAAGACTTTTTTCCCCCCGGTAATGGACAGCATTTTGAGGATTTTTGATCATTTAAAGGTAGATCAGAAGCTTCTTGTCACTCATAAGTCAAATGCGAAGACTGACATACAGTGAAGAAAGTAAGTATTTGAACACCCTGCTATTTTGCAAGTTCTCCCACTTAGAAATCAAATCAAACTTGCAAAATAGCAGGGTGTTCAAATACTTACTTTCTTCACTGTACAAGCTGGAAGCCTAGTTAAACTCAACTCCTGCTCTTCCTCTTGTTGATGAGTTTAAAAAAGCTTGTAGCTTGTTTGTCAGTCTTAACATTTCAGTTATAATGCGAGCTGAAACATTCTCAACTACAAGACAACATCACTTGGAGAAGAAAGAGCGCACTTGCTGGTGGAATTAGCAAACTAGCTGACTCTAAAATCAAATGCCCGTGCAATTATGCCAAATCAAACAAACCAAAAAAAAAAAGCGATTTGGGAAACGGCATACTGTCTCCAGGACTAATAAGCGTTTGTCTAAATGTGGATGGTTTCAAGCCGCATCTCTCTTCCCCCACAGATCATCGAGTTAAGGCTGAGTTGTCGTGACTCATACCTCGCAGCTGTTTAGCGAAGCAGTAGACATCAAACAGCTCGTCGGGGAGCCTATTTCCGTAGTTTCGCACTCCGGGTGAGTCCTCTCGATCGCCATAGCAACCGGGCCGAGGAGACTGGATGGGGTACCTGTGGGAGAACAATAAAAAAAAAAGAGAGAGAGGGCGCATGAACCCTGAGCCGAGAGGAGAGGGAGCATGGATGGAGATGGAATTGGTTGATTGGAAGAGACACTCGCCAAGTTACTCGTTTAAAATGCAGTAGACAGTTCATCGGTTCAACACTATCAAAATGTTGGAAGACCTTCTTATTGTGAGGCGAAAGGGCCAACCACTGCGCCACCGTGTCGCCCACATTGTACAGATCGGTTAGCTGAAAGACCATGCCATCGGGCTTTTAGTTACAAACACACACACACACACTTTGGCACTGACAAAATTATCAGCAACTTTGCGATGGCAATTAGAAACCAATCCCACAGATAGAGCATCTTGTTTCTTTTAATTACTTTGCCCTCGGTTTAGACTTCACGCTATAATTAACCAACTGTTTTTTACTTTTAAATTGGCTCTAAAAGTGCCTAATTCCTGGCAATATCTGCTGTGTATGTCGGCTTCATTGCAGCTTGGGGCGCGAGGAAAGGCACAGAGACATACTGGGAGAGAGGTGAAATGCGAGGAGTGCCTTGAGTGGCTTTGTACGGTCTGAGAAAACAGCAATCTATATTAAGTCTCCAACTGAGCAATTATTCGACAAGACCATCGATTGTAGCAGCACAGGGCACAGGCAAAGAGGCTGATTAAAAGATTACACTGGGCATAGTAGCGCAACTTATGAACCACTACAGACAAACACGCTGGCGACACGCAACTTCAAAAATCGCAGTTCATCTCACGTGTGGAGTGTCGAAGTAGTGACTGATGTCTGTATTTTTGCCACAGAATTAATTGGACATTTTTCTCAGGCCTGATGTACACTCAAAGCCTCCTGGATCCACACCAATTAGGCGCCTCCCGAGTGAGAACAAGGGGAATGTACAGCCGGAAGAAGGGGAAAAATATATAAAAGAAAGTGGCCGCGGGATAGCCAGGACGGGGAAAAAAGTGACAACGGAAGAAATAAAGACAGTCGATCTGCTTAGCTACTGGAGCAACAATGACGTGAAATGAAAATGTTGATGTGGTAGACGACACTGTGACACTGTAGATACTGGCAGGGGCTTAATGGGAGGTGGCAAACTGAAGCCAGCGTGGCAGTCTGACAGTTAACCACATTTTGACTTGAAAACAACCAATTAGGTTTAATAATGTGCTATGGCTTTCCGTTTAAGAAAGGCTCATTATATCGACAGCTTTTCATTCAAATTAATTGAGTATATTGCACTCTCAAAAAGGTGACAGACAACAGAAAAGGGGCTGTCCAAAAGAGAGCTACTTAGCCTCAGGGAATAATGGAGTGAGTTCAGAGCTTTCAGCTCTCAGGAGTCACACAACACAGGACAAAGTATGAAACGTACTCCCCCACAACTTATGGAGCCCATGCATAAAGTCTGAAGTAGGGTTGCCAAGATTAACCGGTTTTATGATTACCGCGATTGTAAAGCTTTGATAACCATAAGAATTTTACAAGCTACGGTTTACCGCTGGCGCTGAAAGCTCTCGAGCGAGGTGCAAAGTACTGGTTACTCACAGCGTACAGCAGTGGTTCTCAACTGGCTTAATGTCAGACCCACCATGAATCTAAAATGCCAAGCCGTGACCCAAATAACAAGTGAATTTTGTACATAAATAATGTAAAACACTGTATTTTCCTACAAATTATAGTTGCTTTAAAGGGGGGGGGGGGGTTATTATGCAAAATCGATGTCGAATCCGCATGGTTTGAGTAATCTCTGAATCTCTCCCCGGTAGATCATTGTAGCAGCGCATGAGCTCCTCCGCGACGCTCCTCCTTTTTCCGCAAAGCTCCTCCTTTTTCCGCAAAGCTCCGCCTACTGCACTTACCCCTACATCTCTGGCGAAGCTTTATCCTCACAAAAACATTGGAGAAGACATTATTGCTGCAGTCGGAGCACTACGGCCTATTTTGTCCTTCCCCCCCCTCCCTCTCATCAGTGGAGCTGTCTAGGAGCAGGCGGAGGGGGTGGGAACGGACTTAACGAGAGTTCACCCACAGAACCAGGAAGTAAAACTATTTTGTTGTTGTCGTTTTATGTCAATATAGCATTTTCAAACCAACAAAGTGTAAAATAATGTTCAAGGTGTGTTTATGTGAGATTATTACCAAATGCATAGAAAAAGCATAATACCCCCTCTTTAAATAATCCTATAAAGCTATAATTATGATCAAAAGAACACATTCTAACAGACTCAGTATATTTTGTGTGTGTTTTTAGCAGAAAACTTCCCTAGTAAAGTCTCACGGCCCACTATAAATGATTCAGCCATCCACCTTTTGGGTCCAAACCCACCAGTTGAGAACCCCTGGCCTATAGCATACCAGTCATAGCCTTGCCAGCTGTAGGAAACAAACTGTCCGTGCATTTCTTACCGCACACTTTGGTCCGATAGCCACCCGGCGTCGCAGTTGTCATAACCATCAGCGAATGTAGCCTGCAGCTGACCGGGGGTAGCAATGACCGCCGAGTTCTCCACGCAGACCCGCTTGGCATCATCAAAAGTCAGGGCGTATCGGTCATGAGGCGCCCTGTAGTGGAACACCACACCTGCAGAGGGAAAGGGTGAGAAGATTTTACCATTATTTTCATGTCAGATTCATGATGCGTAACCTTGAACTGCTATGTCGCATACAAGCACGGGAGCGCATAACACAAAGCCCTCTAGACATTATCATCATGTAGTGACATTGTTCCATCTGCGCGGGTGGGAACAGCAGTATTCAGGTTCAAAAGCCTTGCTGGTGCGTCTCATTTGCATCACACAGTCGCTGGGCTCATCATTACAGAGAACGAACTGTTGCCAATGGATACAGTGGATGACAAACAGCAGCAATGTTTATCTTATTGCTAAAGATGCACACAATATTACAGTCCTCTACAGTATTCTGTCTCATAATAGAGAGACACCAAGATCCAGCGTGAAAAGATTAATGAACTTTAGACTGCAAGGGAGCAAAAGTTGGCATTTGAAGAAGACAAGTTTGCATGGCGTAGATCGAAGGGTTTTTTCTTACATTTTATTTGTTTTACTGATTATAAAATATCACCTCATAATGCACCATCAAGAGAGACAGGACGGATCAGTATTCTATGGTAGAATTCGCTTTGGCTGTCAAAATAATGGTGTTTTTACCTGCTTAATGGTTAAATTCTCTATGTACACCAAACAAAACAGGCAAAAAACGTCCTCTACATTTAATGGCCATAAAATCACTATACATTCATATTTTTTTCTACTTTAAAAACTCAGACTCACAGAACTACTTGTGCTCGACACATGCATACCAAATATTTGCAATATTGAAATTATCTTCAACCCTTTATTGGCCAATAAACACACACAAATTCCACAGTTTAAATTACAAATATTTATAAACCTCTTCAAATGCATTCCAAACTGAATGAGCTCTCTATTTTTATTGGCCCTTAGGATGGGTCAATGATTGGTGGTAAAATTATTTTTTACAGTTTTTTGGTAGAGGCAGATTTTCATTAAAAAAAAATCACACTTGATACGCTAAGGATAAAAAAAGTCCTCTACTAATGGCCATATATACTGTACTTTTATCTTTTTTTCTAGTTTAAAAACTCATTCTCGTTCTGCTTGACACATACATACCAAATGTATGTATACCTATATATACATATATGAATTGCAGACTGAACAAAATATTTTTTATTAGCCCTTGGGATGGGTAACATAATGGTACTAATACTGTTTTTTTATGTTTTACAGTTTTTAAATATTTTTCTGTAGTGGCTCTCTAAATGAACAAAATGCATGTATTCCATTGTAATAGCTGTAACTGTAACCCAGGAACACTCCACAAGACCTCGTACTGTATATATTTGCAATACTTCCGGCTTCTAAGACATCAGCTTGATTGCAAATGTTCACTTGCTGTCACCGTAATGATGAACAAATAATTATGCACTTTATCTGTCTGGACTTATAATGCCTGACTGCAGAATACCCATCTCATATTCAGAGTATAGATTTCAAAAGTGTCTAATGTTATGACACCCAAGTCTGCCACTCTCTGGGAGCTGCAGAGAGATGACATGAAAGCCCGTGGGTGTCTGGATACAAAGGCAGCTTCTTTACTTTCTTTGGCTTGGTGAGTTAGAGCAGTGGTTTTCAACTTGTGTAGCTTCAGGGCTCACGTTTTATGAACCTATTATGAAGAAGAACAAACAAAATGTATGTATTTAACACTGCAATGATATGCTTTGACATAAAAAAAATCTGTATTTAAATAGAGTGTTGTTAATTCAAGCTTTAATCAATAGGCCGACACAAAAGTCTGTAGGCACTTTTAGGTTGTAGAGTTAGAGTGACATATGTGATATAAAGTACAGGGTGGCAAGTTAACAGCTTGAGCAAATGGTGCAAAGAAATACATACAAACACACTTGCCCTGGTCTCCGTAGTGTATTCCCAGTGGTATAAAGGCACTCTGCCTTCCTCTTGACGAACATATGGACCAGAACTCTCGCTTGTTTTTGTCCTCCCAGATGTTGATGTGTATAAAGCTATGGGATGTACTGCGTTCAGAGATAGTAGCAGGCTGGCTAATACGCTCGCTAGAGACAAACAGGCCTCTTCCGTGCTGTTTTTTCACAGTATGGGGAAGCCGCTCTGAGGCTATACCACAGGAGGCCCGAGTAGCCAATAGCTCATTTCTCTATTTTTACCCTGAGCCTCTTCACATATTGGCCCAGTCTCCAGAGAGGGGAGCAGGAAGGCACCATTTATGACTGCATGATGTCCTCATTGCAGCCCACAAGAAACTGGTGGCGCCCAGATAGAAGCAGAAATGCACTGTGCTCCTCGCTTTACAGTCATTGTGCCGTTCAAGGCAGAATCACATTTGAAATCCACAGGGGGATTCTGTGGTGGAAACTCATGGAAACAAGGGATTTGGTCGCAAATATTACAACTAATGTGGTATACTTACAAACTGGCAGACCATGTTATGGTAATAATCTCCCCAAAAGAGCACCATTAAAACCATTACAGGGGCAGACCAACTTGTTAAATTGTTAGTAAAAGCCCAGAATATTCCCCGAATATTAATGTCACAGTACTTAACCGCTGTGCAACATAAGAAACAATAGGGCTGCTGGATTCCAACAAAGTAACAATGCAATTGTGCTTATGAAAATCTACTTTTTGACATCTAGAGATCCACATGTATAGAGTTATATGAGCAAAACAAAATAAAAAAAATAACCAAGACAACCAATGTGTATTTGCTGGTGAATAGGTCTAACAAAACAATGTCCTAGTTCCTAGTGTGAACTACAACTACACTCATAGGCAAAGATTCTTCAGTCTTCATCTGTACTCTGTAGTTGAAGTGCAGGACGTTTCGTTCTTTATCCCAAGAACTTCGTCAGCACTAAGCAGAATTGACACGCTTGTGGGTCTTTTATGAAGAAACCAGTAGGAGGAGTTCACCTCTAAGTCCCACCTCTCTTGGTTCTAAAGGTTGGAAAAAGAAAACATCTTGGCCTAATTACTGTTCGTTACCTTCCTATTGACTTTATCCTGGGCTTTGTTCTCAGGCTGTTCACACTTATCTATGGCCCTGCTCTGGCCACTGGTCACGTCTCATTAGCATGGCATAGGGATGGTTTCTGTCTAAGGATGTTCTTGTACATTGGTGTTAAACTAAATCTAAGTCCTCCATTGAGGTTCATGGATGAATTCTCTTTCTTAACAAATGTGGCTTATTTTACTCTGCACTCAAACCATCTATTCTCTTTAGCAAAAATCTTAACTTTGCTGTCTTCAAATGATCTACAGAGTACAGAGTTCAGATGAAGACCGAAGAATCTTTGCCTATGATGGACAACTCTTGTACAACTGAGAACTTACACAGATACAAAATAATACTAATCAATATTACAGTACTTTATGGGAAAATCAAACAAACATGCACGTAGGTTGCATTATGATTTGTTGATGTTATCTATGGTCAACCCAAATTGTCAGTATGCAACAAAAAGGGATTATACCTTTCATCCCATTACGGTAAAAATACCTTTTTCATCATCAAAATTTGACTAAAAAAGATACTTGATAAAAGTAAAAAAAAATACATGTAACTGGCCTTTAAGGTCTAATTTAGTTGTGATATACATTTTTCAACGTTGTGATATAAATTGGACAAATTGAACAACCCCTAACACAAATTATTGTGGGTCTGTTTTGTTTATTGCAGTTATGACAGGGCTTTATACAACTGCGCCTGCCACAATTAATGGGGTCAGAGGATCCATCTGTTACTTACACCAGATAATAGTTGGCAGGGATACTTCAGCACACTCCCATCTGACACATAGAATCAATGCCCGAGTATTTTAATTGGAAAGACAAAGCCAACCCAGTGGTCAATATACTATATGGTAGAAGATAAAAGCTTAAAAGTCTAACTGCATCAGGTTTATGTGACTGTAATGAGAGTATAATATAATATTGATATAGCCAAGAAGCATCAATATCTATTAATTAATACATTATGCACTCAGATGAATTGGTGTGGACATGCTGCGGTCTGCTGTGCAGCGAGTCTGCCAATTAAGACTAGGCTCAGGAGATGGCCACTCCTCACGGCTGGCGTAATTGGTTTCCTCCTAAAGGAGAGGTTTTCAGGCCGAGCTGATCGACTGTCCGAGAGAGGGTGGATGCAGAAATATAATCTCACCAAGAAGTAAGGGCATTCATGTTGTTCTCATATGGTGATAACAAACAAGCTTATTTACTATTACTTATTTAGTACTTGTGCATTATTGAACAGAAGATGATGCAGCTCTATCTGTGTAAAAGAATGAGGTTGAAAGGCTCTTGAGTGTTTTCCGGTTCCCCGTGCCAGTAACATTAGCCCCGGTATTATACAAGCCCAAAAAATTAGTGTCCAAGAGTAGAGCCATTCCCTGCGGTCATTATGAAAAGAGATTATCATTAAAAATAGTGACTGACCTGGAAAAAAGCTGATGATTCACACTTAAAATAATCATATAGTTTTCCAACGGCAAATACATGGTGCCCTGGATCCACATATTGCTTTAAATTATGATAGCGCTTTTCTACCTTATTGGGTTCATGAATGGTTCAGCACACAAACGGTGCAGCCCGGGTCAATGATGTTTAATGCGTGCTTGTTCTGCTAACCTTTTGCCCATCTTCATACATTCTGCAAAGCCACTAGACTGTATGTAATAGCTGTTTAAGGCTGACATGGGGAAACAAGGCCATTATTATTCATAGCGGTGTGGTGTGAGGGCCGTAAGGGAGCTGCGCACATGCATCCTGTTCACTTAGACCAGCCCTTTTTTGTTGATAAAACACGGTTGCATGGCATTTGAACAAGGTTAATTGGGTTGTTTGACTCTGCCGTTGTGGTTAGAGCAACGTGGGTATGCTAACAGATGATAAGACACAAAAGCAGTAGTTGTTCATTTTAAAAGCTACTTATACAGGTCTCTTATTATGCTTCCTAAGGTACGAAGTCAAAGTATTTATAGAGGGTAATATAGTGTACACTTGACAAATAAAAGACATGCATTTTGAAGTGCCAGTTTCAAGTTCCTCCAACTATAAAAAGAAATCTCACTATTAGAAACACACATTGTAAAATAGGGGGGGTGCACAAGCCTAGGTGTGTGTCCTAATTGCTTTTCTACTGTAATCCTCACAAAGAAGCACCATATTGCTTTGTATTGATTTAAACTGGATTTCCATTGGGTGAAACAAATGGTTGCTGCTACAACATACTGTATAATCAATTGGAAAAACAAAGCAATTTTCTATAATCTAAAAAAGCTATGGATGTTTACAGCTAATTTGCCTGAATGAAGAGAGGGAGTTCAGGCTTATTGAGACATTTCATAATCATCTTTGTCTCCCTTACATTTCAAGTGTCAATTTTATATTCAGATAGTCAACATAACATACTGTGTTTAATAAAAAATAAAATAAAAAAATAAAATTTGGAACATATTAAGACATATTTTTAGTGAATACATTATTTCCAAAAAACAAAAACGCGAAACAGTTTTTACCTGTGACTTCAAGAGGTACAGTGTCCTGCTCGTCATTGATGCCCACCACGACTTCACAGCGGTACAGCCCCGAGTCACTGGACCTCAGCCCAGTCAGAGCCAGAGACGCATTGTAGCGGTTCTCGTTGTAGCCAGGCAGCTGCACACGGCCCTGGAAAGCCTTTTTTACCTTAAGAGAAAAAAAGAGACTTCGAAATTACTAAATATACCCAGCTCTAAATGAAATCCTAACATCCTTGTACAGAAGAGAGAACTATCAAGGCGAGATACTACAGGTGAATAGGAAACAAAATATATTGAGTGACTTTTGATGTGTATTACTGACATAAACATGAGGAAAAAATGTATGCCTATTTAAAATTATCTGTTATTTTTTTAATCTTCATACAAAATAGGGCATTTCTGACACAATGAAAAGAAAAAAAAAAAGTCAAAATTGCCATGTTTTCAGCAACGAAATCTAAATAATGGATAACGCTTGATTTAAATTTATGGTTTTATTTTGTTGATATATTAGTTACAACAATTTGAATATCTTGTTTAGCTTTTTAATAAGCTAGTTATTAATAGTGAATAAATCTGTAAAAAAAAAATGAAATGATTTTGTCATGTTCTTTGGATTTAAAACCTCAATAGAGTAAATCAGGTTAAATATAGAAAAATCCCTTTGAACAAACCTTTGAAATATTGCTAAGTCTAAGACTGGAAAGTGTGGAGTCTGTGTAGGAGCTACTAAAGTAGAGATGTTGTTGCAACAATGTGAGAAAAATGCATTTTGACAAAATGGTCATTAAATTTACAATTTCTCATGTAGTTCTACGGAGAAAAGTTGAAACAGTGCAACAATTACACTCCTTGTAAAGATTAGGTCATTTATTTGTTTCCAGGATAAAGTTTGTTTGTTAAGAAAGAGAACTGACTGACCCAAAAGTTTTGCCTGCAATGTCTCCCCTTAATTTATTAAAAATATCACTAATGTCATGTTTTGTTTTTCTTCATTAAAAGGCATTCCAACGGGTGAATTATTCAAAAGTGCCACCGAAAATTAGGATCACTGTACCTTGACCACATTATCTTTAGCCACCAGCACTGACTGCTCTTTCTGCTGGCCGTCCGAGCCACGCTGGCCCCACACCTTGGTCCACTTGATCCTGGGGGGCTCGGGGGACGAGCTGGCCCCTGGGCGCAGCGTGAAGAGGCAGGGCAGGAGCACCGTTTTGGAGAGCTCCTCTGAGATGGTCTTATGGGTGACCTTCCTCATGTTCACCACTGTGTCACCACTCGTTAGACCTGGAGATAAAGGTGTGAAGGACAAATTCATTAGTTTGTTTCTAGGAATATGCTGTGAATTCAGGCAGATTATTTATGACTAATCGTTAAAGACCTTCTCCCTGATTTTTTTTTAATTTTTACTTTAATGAAATATGTTTAGTCCTCCTTCAGTTTATTGACTATGGTTTGTGAAAGAAATCTCCCCAAGTCATTTTAAAGCATTTTTATTGATTGTGAGTTTGCTTTGTTACTTTGTTAGCATTCGATGACACACAACAGTTACTGTATCTGTGAAAAGTGTCCCTGAAAATGGTGAAACATGCATCTCATCCTTGATAAGAATTGGAGTGCTAGAAATGCAATGAATGTTGAAAAAGAGTTTGGACACAACAAACAGATTATGTTTTTTCTCCCTCTTTCATTTCATCAAAAATAAAATATAAACATACAGTATATAGAGCCTTTAAGCATCTCCTTTCTTGCCACAACTTAAAGCCACACTGCGGAACACTTATGCTGCTGCTGTGTCACTAGAGCCAATAGACAATTACAAAATTCTGATAAATAAAAATTAAAAAACGTCAATAATACCAAAAGTGCTCCTAATAAAAACCTTATATTTTGTTCATGTAACCTACAGTCAAACAGCAGCAGCAAAATGTCCATGAAGATGAACTGTTAATGTCCTGTCTGTGTAGGTTCTCAGTCGTACAGCAGTTGTCCGTCGTAGGAAAAGATCCTTCAGTCTTCATCTGTACTCTGTAGTTGAAGTGTAGGACGTTTCGCTCATTATCCAAAGAGCTTCGTCAGCAAAAGAGAATCCATCCATGAACCGTAATGGAGGACTGAGATTTAATTTGGCACCTATTTACAATATTATCCTTAGACAGAAACCATCGCTATGTCATGCTAATGAAGTGTGAACAGCCTTAGAACAAAGTCCAGGGCAAGTCAATAGGAAGTTAACGGCCAGGAATTAGGTGTGTGAATAGGCCAGGATGTTTGTCCAACCTTTAGAACCAAGAGAGGTGGTTCTAAAGGTTGGAGAAGAAACTCCTCCTACTGGTTTCTTCTTAAAGACCCACAAGCGTCCCAATTCTGCTCATTTGCTGACGAAGTTCTTTGGATAAAGACCAAAACGTCCTACACTTCAACTACAGAGTACAGATGAAGACTGAAGAATCTTTTCCTACGATGTTAATGTCCTGCTCCTAGTCAGTTCACAAAAATATGTTAAAAACGTAAACATTATAATATCTGGGTACATTTCTGGGTTTAATGTTGCACAGTATGGCTTTAACTGAGGTGATGCCCTTTGCAAAACTGTGATAGTCATGTATTTTGGTTGTCATTAGTAAACTTGGATTGGACCCATTTGCTATGGTTGCTAACGGCGATGACTATATTTCCTCCAAATGAATGAAACGTTGTTACTAGTGTGTTTTTATCCAAGGTGGCAGGTGCTTTCCTTCTCTGTGTTTCTGCTCATCTCATCTTCCTGCTTACACTGCGAGAGGGAGAACGCACATAGGCTCAAGACGACGGCCTGATTATTGGTCATCGATCGGGCAGACTATTACTGCGCTGGCTCAACAGTGGGAGGCAGGGTTACGCCGAGGAGGCAAAGATATCAAAAGTCCTTTCATAAACCATACATCAAAGCTGGATATGCATTCTCAAATCAATACCTCCACCAGCCCTTTGTAGCTTCGAGCAGCTCATTCACAAACGCACAATATAACATTCAGGGATACACAAGACAGTGAGAGGAAAAGCACAGGCAATCCACAGTGCGTTGCTTTTAAAGAAGCTGCGGTTTTGGCAGCTTTAGTTGTAAACATGCACTGAATATGTTTCCCTCAAAGTGGCAATGATGCAAACACGCCAAGGAAAAATATCTAATTGTGATTTCCCTGATGCAATTACTATTTGAATATCACGATTCAGTTCATAGATTTAAAGCACATCCATGGAAGTAAAAGAAAATTGAGAGAAGACTGAAATGACTTGTGCACAAATGGATTTCAGAATATGTTTGATGCAGCCTGAGCTAAAGCCCCCATGGAGACAAGCACATCGCTATAATTGCAGCCTGTGATTTGCAAATTGCAGTCACTCACAATGCGATTTTGTTTTGATCACAATTTATCTTGCAGCCCTAAAACAGGCACAGTTGTTGTTCCAAAACAGCAAAGAAACCTGACAAAAAAAGGAAAGAAAGCTCAAAAAACATTAATATCCTTGGCCCAATCTGTTTCTGAGAGCCTACATCTGACTTCCCTGATGTCTTATCACTTCTACTTTCTTCTGTCAAAACAGCCGACTCCCCTCACTTATTGTGATAGCTTAACATTGTCACTGCATACATTTATCAGTTTTCGATCATTACCGAGGCAGAGGAGAAGCATTTCCGGAGACTGTCTCAAAATAGTAGCAGTGGAAAGGATATTGCTTTTAAGGCTGCATCAAGCAACTGCGGAAATGTGATGTCAAGCTTTAAAGAATAGGGAAAATAGAAAGCAAAAGAAACCAGTGCAGCGTATCAAAGAGCGAGAGTCTGGAAACAAGACGCTGCTGCTGCTGCTGCTGCCGACGTGAGCCGAGCAGGCAGTGGAGTCGAGAATTAGTTTATTTGGCTTTCTGTTCATTAGTGTCAGTCTTCAATGCGGCAACACTTTCAGCGTCCTTCACAGGCTTCTCTAGACCTTCTCTGTGTAATTAAATAGGCAACGAGAAGAAGCTGCGGCCCCTACAGTTTTCATTGCTGTTCTGCTGCTCACTGCTTACACCTGTTCAAAGAAGTATTGGACACTATTTTTCACTGTAAATGTATTTCTAAAGGTGTTACTGAGATTATATTTTTACCAGAAAATGATGACAACCCAAGTATTATTATTCTATAATTACATTATTAGTTCCTTAGATCCGACAAATATATCAACCATCAGAAGGATAACGGCTAATTAAGGTAAGCTGATACAAAGCTGGTCATGTTATACCTTGTTAGAAAGCTGTATCTGTCTCCAATTCAGTCAATTAATTCATTTGCAGCCTAAAAAGGCTCAATATTTTAACAGTTTTAGTGTGCCTGTGATATTGTAGTGCACCTGACGCAGACAACACTTGGCCCGATCTTGAGGAACAAGACATCACACCGCCTCGTGGTTGGTGAAACCATGAACCAGTGAAAGAGCGATTACTGCAATGATGCCAGCCCTCATTTATTCAACTTGCTCATGGACAAATCAAAGCGCATATGAGGTGTAGGAAACATCACTGTTTGTTTTTTAATATTGATTAATCTAGATGTGCACAGGCTTATTGTGATCAAACCCTGCACCAGCTCAGGAGGCGAGGCATATACACCGATGGCAAACAGCCAAGAAAACAGTTTGAACAGCATAATTGCATGTCATATTAGACTACATAGCCTAATAATTATTGGTGTCAAGAGAAGGGTTAGAAAAGCCAATGGCGTGCAAATCCATGGACAGACTTGGTTTACATGTGCGCTGCATGAGACCTGGGCAGCAGCCAGGCCCAGTGGCAGCCATGGCACATCATTTTAATATCCAAAAAACACTGTAGCCATAGGCCAAACTTGTGATAATGTCTTCCTCACCTTAAACGTGTGCGCACCGTGTACCAAAACTCACTTCGGTCTGAGCAGGTTCTAGTCCATGTTGTTCTAGTCCTGGTTGGAGCGCCGTGTTTGGACCGAGTCTGAGTGAGTGTCCTGGAGTTAAACTAAACCTTTGATTGTAGCACAGCTTTCTCCGGTTCGATAGCACATCCCACATTGAGCAGCGTGCACTACTGTCCGTGTGCGCCGAGTCCAGGTTTAGAGCTGGTTCAGTGCTAGTTTAGTCCTGGTTCATTGTAGCCTTCATCTGCTTTAAATGTGTTTAAGGAAACAATGGTGAAACAGTGATAGGTTATACTGTTTTCATATAGCACATAGTGCGTGTTTAATTTAGATTAACTGTATAATAAGAGCGAGAAATTAAACCCAAATCTATCTGCATTTTGCTGGGTGTTACTATAATGTCCACCCCCTGATTATCATTGTCCCCAGAGAACACTACAGGCCGCAGAGAACACTACAGGCCCCAGAGAACACTACAGGCTCCAGAGAACACTACGTCTGAACCTCTGTATCGCTATTGGCCTTACCAACCTTAATATTGATTGAGCCCTATTTGATACAGAGGGATTTCTAAACTTTCAAATGTTCTAGAGAGGACTAAAATGTAAGCACCTATTTACTGAGGAAACTGAGGTGATGTATCCGATGTCTACTCACTTTTCCCTGTTTCAATGGAACATGTACTGCAAGTGTAATATTTAGTGAGCATGCCACAGTGTCTCATAAGTATTGGGGAAAAATCTGTGCATGTTTCAGACTTGTCTTGGTGTCTCCCATTTTTGATTGTCATTAAGTGTCCCCAATAGTGTAGCGCATATGCTAACTACACAGCTGTGTCATCAATAATGCAGTCGTCTCCACCTGTGCTCTTCTGCTTGTGTTGCTTATTAAAATCTACAAAATGGCATGGGATACATCCAGTCTTTCCAGTTTCTAGTGTCGTAGAACTGACAACATGATAAAGTTATAGTTTGATAGCTTTATATCGAACGAAGATGCAAGATCTGAGAGTGCATTAGGAACTAGCGACACAATGTATCTATTCTTGTCGCAATATTTGGCGATGCAATATCTGAACCACAAAAAGCCACAGTATATTGCAGTATATCACGGAGATCTTCTGGTCCATGTGCCTCGGATTTACACATTTTCCAAACACAGGCAAAAACAAAACCCATGAAGGTTAGTGTTCATCATGATTTTCCTAACTTAGTTACATTTTAGCCTTGCTTTACGTAATCCGATTCCGAATGTAGAATTTTTTAGGTCTAGTCTTGACAAAATTAGTTTAAAAAAATGGATGGAACATACAGTGATGGATTGATTCAGTTATATATAATAACTCTTCTTTACTCACTTTATTGTCCATGTCTTTTCATGTTCATTTTGCAGATTACATGCTTTCATACATATATTTTTACATGAACAAAAGGAACAGAGAGAAGATAAATCTTGTATATTCTGTCCCTTGTAACAAAATTATAACTAAGCACATTAAATTCCCCTAATTCAACCCCAGATCACCACAACCCAAGTCACCAATTACATTGTCGTAAACATGTAAATATCATATTCATTCATATTTTGTCCTTGTACATCTTTTTGAACTTTGAACACTTTTACAACATTTGAGTTCTTCATTCAGAGAGTTCCATAGTTTAAGTCCATAAACAGAGGGACACTTCTGTTTCAACGTTGTCCTCGCAAACTTTGTCCGGAAATTACATTGTGTTCGATGTTCAACATTCTGTGCAGAAACACAAAATACATTTTGCACATCATTTGGCAGTGGTTTTTGTTTAGCTTCCCACACGATAAGTAAAACTTTAAATGTAAGTTGGCTAGTTGCAATAAACAAGTTGTTGGTATGTTGCTCTCTTTTGCAGCAGGAACAAGGGCTTAGTGCTGGTGCTGTATGTCATCTATTACCCCAGACTTCAGTGCAATAACTGAAATATGCCAGAATCATCGAGCAATACTGCATACGCAACGAGCTGCAATCAAATAAATCTTTTACTTTATATAAAATACCAATACTTTTACTTCTTCTTTTCTACGTAATATACAGTATATGAGCTTTCCATTGACAGACCAAATTTGGTTTTCCATTCCTTGGTCTATCTGTAATAAAGCATAATTCATAATGTATAAAAAGCTTCAGTTTACGAACAAAAGCTGGAATTATTATACAAATCCCTTCATGCAAAATGGCAAATCATGCATGGCAACTCAAAGGAAAAAGCCAAATGGACTAAAAGGATTGAACATATTTCACAAACAGCACAATTTTACTTGCTGTGTATTTGTAACACTTAAAACGAGCCCCACTGGCAGGAGCAATGATTAGCTTGTTCATTATTCTGACTGAGCTTTGTCTGCAGAGGGTTGTGTAAGGTGTGCATCTCATCTCTCATTTTTTATTCATGGGACACTAAACCCTCTGTATGCACTCTCCTACAGACATGAGCATAATGCCACCATTTTTCAGAGCCTGCTAATGTCCCTGTAAGCACACAGTAGTAGGCGTGTGATTGTGTCAGTGCTCACTCTACACAACACAGATGTTACACCATTTCACCGGAGTGAGACGAGAGCAGCTTGTTTTATGACGGTGGAACGTGACATCTCTTTCCCTAAAGACAAATAAACTCTCATAAGCCTCCCTCCTCTTTAGATTTTTATTCACAAAGATATTGTCGTTGAGAGAAGCTTGTCTAAAATAATAGAATCACATGCCTTTCAAAATATGTTGAAATTGTATTTTCTATAACCTTTCCAACACATGAAGCTAAAGTGAAGCTGTTTTCTTGATGTCTTGAGATTTAGTGATGTAAGATGTAAGAATGCTCAAGTGGTTTGAAAAGACACTTTTTTTGCATTTGAGTTGTATATGTGAACATGCTATTCCTCATTTGAAAGCTTTTGAAACCTTGAGGCTTCTTTAGCACTAGTGAGGACTTGTTTGGGGACAGGTTTGCATATATCCTCTTATCTTTAGATTCAACAGGTACCTTATGATCTGGTACCAATAATGTGGGGCTCATGTTCTGATTGGATAATCGTCTTGAGATTTTTGTCACATCTGAGGACATGAAATATTTACAACAAAAAATCTTACACACCCTGTTTTCATCAGTTACAGCCTTTTAATGCTATTCTTCCTCTGTTTGAGTCTATGTTATACCAGCAATGATTAATCTATTACTAAAATAGTTGACAACTATTTCAATAATTGATTAGTTGGCGATTAATCGATTAGTTAATCAGAATGCAACCTTTGCGATCTGCCAATTTTGCTTTCAATTTGATTCATCTGGGAGTGCTTTGCCACACTCACTTGTTACACTATTTGGTTTGACATGAGAGCAGCCTGCTTTCTGATAGTTGAACATCTCAAACATCCTTAAAATAAAATGCACAAGTCCCTTCTCTACCTATCACAGCCCTCTTTGCTGCCTGCTCCAAGAGGCAGCATCAGACAGGATTTGTGCTCTGAATAAGGCCCACGTTCGGCACATGAAAGTGGTTCAGGTCCGTGGAGTGTAGTGACCTGTAAAACTAAATGCAGGCGAGCTATCGCCACCTTAAGAGGCAGTAACAGGCGAGGTGAAGAATACATAATATATAGGAAGCTGAGGAGATAACAATGTGTCCTTCATGTTGACATTATACATTTAAAATGTTCGACAAGAAAGTCATTTTTAAAACAAGCGAGGTGTGATTGTGATACATCACTGTAATTTAGTCAAGCTCTGATAAGTTGTAATAAACACTTAACTGTTCTGTGGGTTATAGAGTCAATTATTGGTTAAACAACAATGATGACGTACCGCCAACGCAGTGTTATGCCCTATGATATGAGTAGGTGTGCCAAGATAATGAATTACTACAGTTGCAGGGGTATTTGCTCTATCAATTCCCTTTACAGACAGATGAACCCAATGCAGGATCAGGGATAGCAGATGAAAAATATTATGTAAAAAGACATAAAAGTAGGAAAATAACACACGATTGTATAGTACAGAAGATTACCTTCACAAAACCATTGATGCTTCCACAACCAAATAAAAAGGTGTCATAAAATGTAAAATGTCATTGAGATCACATGATTTTGTGATATAATGTAGCTTCTTGGGATAGAGAATGCTTGTATTTCCCTTTGAGGAATGGGAGTGTCCATATCCATGTTCAAAAAGTGCATTTTTAAAGCCCCTGACATAAAGCTGTTCATTCATTTTTCCGCCAAGAGACATTAGCGATGTTTAGAATGCATGTTTCTGTCTGGGTTCCACCTGAACGAGCACCATTTGGGTAACATTACGCTCCTTATTTTACCAAGTGCAAAACATTCACACAAATGAAGGCGACCAAGCTTTACAATCACAATCCCATTCACACTCTGTCCACTTTATTTGGACAAATGTTTATCTTGGTTGTCTGGCGGCAGCTTCGATCTGCACAACTGAATCAGATGAATTGAATTGTGGATCCTCCTTTGAATAGACTAAATTACGTCTTAAAGAAAACCTGATGAAAATGAAAAATACACAGCCGTCTGTCCCCAATGTAATGAATAGAAACTCGCAGGTGCCCCCACTGTCACTGCTCAAATCTGCATTTAGATAGAAATGTTATCACATGTCTAACCCCCAAAAGACGTCTTTTTGTTTGGATATCTGTTTGTGTTTCATATTGTGCATTGTCCTTGTTTCCCCTCAAGACGACGCTCATCTGACATTTGTATAGGAAAAGTACGAGGCTGCATGTAAATAGGCAACAAGAAATAACTGTTGGATAGTGTGACTGTGAATGGAGGTAAAACAATGAAGAGATAATGTAAAACAATATCAAAATACAAAACACGGCGGGAGTCTCCGAGAAACAACAGAGGATTTTCAACAACAAAAAATCCCAGTCTATTTCAAACCAATGAACACATTGAGGCAAAAATGAGTCCGTCCCAAAGACAAAACCCCAAGGCACAAACAGAGTGATGTCATTTATTTGGTCCAAAGAAGAAGAAAAATGCAAAAAACATTATATTGAAGAGATGAAACAATTACTTCATAGAATGCTTTATCAACACAGCAAAGAAAGCATCTCCATCTCAAAGCCACCAATCACTCATTTGAAGACAGTGAAGTAAAGATTTTAGCAGAAGAAAATAGATGGTTTGACCGTGGAGTGAAAGAAGCTATCTGTTAAAAAAGAGAATCCATCCATGAACCAGAATGAGGGACTTCGGTTTAATTTAGCCCCTGTTTACAACAACATCCTTCGGCCGAAACCATCCCTCTGTCATGCTAATTAGGCTGGGTTAGCGGCCAGTGCAGGGCCATAGAAAGCTGTGAATAGCCTTAGAACAAGGGCAAGGCAATGGGAAGGTAATGAGCGGTGATGAGGTGTGAATAGGGTATGGTGCGTTTCTCCAACCTTTAGAACAAAGAGAGGTGGGACTTACAGGTAAACTCCTCCTACTGGTTCTTCATAAAGACCCACAAGCGGTCAAGTTTGTTTCTTTGGATGAAGAACGAAACGTCCTACACTTCAACTACAGAGTACAGATGAAGACTGAAGAATCTTTGCCTACGATGGACAACTCCTGTGCGACTGAGAACTTACACAGACAAACACAGAGCCACATTTACGTATATATATATTTATTATATAGTTATTTTTATATAGTTATTATATAGTTATTTATTATATTGTCCTCAGAAGTCAGATTTCCTGAATTTTAAAATGGAACACCCTTCTGACAGAACTGTAGTTTCTTCTTGGTAAGTGTGGTTGGATCTCTTATGCCTGAGTTAGAGAAAACAACATGGGACACCCTGTGAAAGAAGTTAATATTTCTGCACTACTGTTTTTAACCCTTTAGTTGCCCTCTACTGCCAGCCCACTGTCTGACACACTGCTCCTGTTTGCTCTGTGGGGCTTTGTTGTCGTGTAGTATTTTATAGTTGTTATCACTGATTTATTTTGTGCAGTTAACAGTACTGCTATGTTACTCTACCTTTAAGATAACTATTGCCATTTGGCAATTTTACAGTTGTTAGAGCCTGATGATATTTAATACATTTACTAGAACTTATTTCCAGCCTCAATCAGTTTATACTGACACCTGTGCTATATATGCTTGGTATTACTCAGAATACTATAAGCTTGTCTGAGTTCCACAAGTATGTCTATAAACAAGTTTGTCTGTCAGTTTGTAAGACTACACAGTAAGTCGAACTGTAGCTCCTGTTCACCAGCTCTGGCTCCTGAACAAACTGAGTGACAGTGCCTGAGTGTTTCATGGGTGAACCATTCTGAACCCAACTGAATGTTTCAGTATAGTATTAATTTAGGCTTGGAAGCTTAAAGCAGCTCTGTCTCATAACAAAATGTAACATATTGAGGTTATAAGTGTGTAGAATTATTCATCTTGAAGTGAAAAGTACCATCGTAAGATAAATGAGAGTGTGTTTGTGAATGTGAGTGTCGAACAACGGATGGAAATTAGCCCATGGCTACAATCCAGAGTGGAGTGTTTACATGCATGGTTCTCATGTGTGTTCATCAACATGTACTCTCCCAACCAAATAAATACAGTTGTGTTCAAAAGCTTACATTTCCATTTAATCTTTTGGCCATTTTTCATAGAATGAATAACACAAAAATATTTTTTTTTTGTGGTTGTGCAAAGCCATTTATTGCCAAAGAACTGAGTTTAAAATCCTGTTTTGAAATCATAATGAAACAGAAACTACTCAAATGTCCCTGATCTAACGTTCACATGACCTTCAACAACTGCCAGGAGCAAAGAAAAACTCACTTCAGCTGAAATACAGGACTATCTGACAAAATTGGACTCTCGTTCGCTTGTTTCAAGATGCACAATATGTAAACTTTTGATCAGGGACATTTAGCTGGTTTCTAGTTGAAAAGCGAAAACAAACAAATAAATGGCTTCACACAACCACTAACCATGAGTGAAATAAAGGTTTTTGGCCACGTGAATAATTGTAAAATCACAATATTTTTTACTCACAAATGACTCGAAAATGTTGTATTGTGACGTCCCTAGCAATGGTAATCAAATTCCATTATTTTGGACACATGACCCGACGGACTCTTACTGGCTTCTGCTTGTTCAAACCCAGGATTACCTCTGGTACAAAGCCGTGGTTTACTGCAGATGGTTGTTTCACCTGAGCTGACATTTCTTAACACAGTGATCAAATAAGAGCCCGGGCGCGTGTCAGACAGCTCATCTGCTCTGATTTATGACCTGCGCACACCTCTGCACTGGCGAATCATCACTGGACTGGAAGTGGCAGCCGTGGAGAGGATACACTCCGTCAGTGATTTAGATCGTGACTGTAGATGTGTGTGAACCGAAAACAACGGGACCTTTATCTTTGTAAAACCCTCAGTGCACCAGAGAGAGGCTCAGAATAAGGAATGATGTTTGCAATTGTGTTCCTATTACAGTGAAAATGCCATTACCGCCCACCTCGTGTCAGTGTGCTGCTCAGTGCCAGCCGCATAAAGGCTCTCCGACTGTGTTTAATAATTTGAGAGCACCTCTGAAGCACAGACAGATGGGGTAACAATCATCATCACGTCCACAGCACTGGAAACTAGAGGATGGAATATATTATAAACAAATGTTGGATTAGGCGTCCAGTGGAGAGTAAGATAGAATCTGTTTGGGGCGAAGTATATTTTCAGCTCAGATTGGTCTGCGCAATAATACAGGGAGAGTGACATTCAGAAAAAGTACTTAAAGGGGAGCATTATACAAAGTGTTTGTATCAGAGCATTTGACAATGTTATACAATGATTCTACAATGTCGTTCCCTCGCCAAAAACATATAGCAGTTGTCTATTGAGCCATTCAAGCATGTATACGAGGCAGCTATTCAATGGCGCCTGCTCATACAATGCTCCTCCAGTTTCCCCTGAGCTCCACCACGGTCTTACACAACCAGGAAGCTCTCCCCTTACTTCACACACATCTCGTCCTCCACAGTAAGCTCACCTCTCAACCAAACTCAACCAAAAGTTATTATTATTATTATTATTTTTTTAATGAACCGGAGCTTGGATACAAAACAACATGCTTCAGACTCTGATATTATATCACAAGAGACCCTCTGATCACCACCAACCACTCACACAGGCAGTGGTTGAAGTGTCTTGCCTAAGGACACAACGACAGTCTGCACCTGCGAGAGCTGGGTTTCGAACCATTTACTGACAGTGAACAACTGACAGCGCGTCAGGAAGTGAGGGGACGGGGGTCTTAAAGAGACTTTTTTGATACAGCACTTTCAAGCAACAAAATGTAAAATAGTGAAAACAGCTAAATAACTTCATCATCATTTGATCATTTGGTGATCTAATGGTATAATAAAGTGGAACTTTTTGTAAACGTAAATAATATTTTTGGCTACAATCAGGTCCCTCTAGTCTCGACAAAAGAACATTTCCCTGTAATAGTTGGGTATTTCTAACAAATCAAACATAATTTGACAGAGGATCACAGTGTACCCAGTAAGTTGCTGGTCATTTTCATCTATTCACAGATGACTGGACCACTTGTTGCATTTCATACACTTTAGACCTCAGCTTTACTGAAAAACAAATCAAGAAAAACACATGAATAGAAAAAGCAGCAGTCAGAAAAATACTTTTTTGTTACTCAAAAGTAATGTGACGTGGAAAAGCACTATACCATTTACCATTTAATAGTATTACTACTAAATACTAATATAGAGCTGTGAATGTTGCTTTTAGATTGCACCATTGTTGCTCATACATGTTAGCTTTAACATTTTAATCTATTTATTTGTCAACATGTCTCAACAGACGCTTGAGCCACCTCAGCTGGCTCCACTCGGTGTTGAGGAACAGCGTCTCTACTCTGAGCTCTCCCTATCACCCTATCTCTAAGGGCTCGCCAAGTCGCCTCGCAGAGTATAGTTTTGACTGGTAACTCTTGTTCAGGATCCGAAGCTCATGTCGATAGGTGAGAGGGGGAACATAGACTGACCTGTAAATCGAAAGCTTTGCCTTTTGACTTGTTCGGGGTAATGATTATTAACATAAAAAATATCTTAAAGTGTGCACTGCTGACCCAACATAGCTTGTTTTTGTGGACAACTCTGGTCAACCAAAAATTCACCACTGGCCCATCTGTCCATGGGGGTGGATCCTTCCCCCAAATTGGTTGCCCTCAAGGTTTCCTAGTTTTCTCCCATGTGGTTTTAAGGGTTTTTCCTCGCCGTGGAGGAAGGTCTAAGGATGTGGGATACTCTAAGCTTGTTACTCTAAGCAGACATTACATCTGGTTGTGACATTTCATTCATGTGTCACTTATTTTGATCATTCTTGATGTCTGATATTGATTTGTTTTTGTCCATACCGACCTTTGAGATGACTCCTCTTGTGATATTGGGCGTTACAAAAATAAATTGATTAATTGATTGACACCCCTCAAAAAGCCTCAAAACCCTTCTCGAGTTAAAAAGGCAAAAATGCCATTGGGCTGATGCTTTATGTCACAACTTTTTATGTACTAATTACATATTCATGCCTGACCGCACGCTACATTAGATACTTCCATGTAGATGCACTGAAAACCAGATTCCAAACAGATGAAAAAAGTTGACTTTGAGAAGCTTTGTGGAGGAGTCGAATCATTTCCTCTGGTGTTGAATAAAACATGTTCGGAAAGGACAAGGACAGACACTGTGGGTTTGCTGATGTTGGAGCTCATGCACAAACAAATTGCTCTGTCTCTATTGTTTTGTTGTGGTGTATGGCTAGAGACGCACACAACATAGTGACACAACTTCACAAGACAGGGAAATATAGGTAAGAAACACTAGCAGTTCCCATTCTCTGAATCCCTAAAAACTCTAAAGCTCTCCTCTGAGTGGTATTCGGCGGCTCTGTTTATTATATCATTATTTATTTATTTATATACCGTAGCCTCAGGAGAATCTGAAATCCACTGGTAAACTGAATAGAAACCTTCTTGCTGAGAAGGACAGAGAAAATTAAAGTGTGATAGCTCATCATAGATAACCATAGCAACAGCAGTGAGAGCCAGAGTTCAGGACACACATCCACACATGCACGGGGCCACACTTTAGAGGTGGCCCCTTCAAAGCTCACATCTGAAGCTGTATATGCTCTGTGTAATGTAAATTGAATGAGGGGGGACTAGTTCCACTTTTTCTCTTTCCACCGTGTCTGATCATTGGTCTCACCGCGGTGCCAGTCGTGTTCCCCCTCAACAGGAAGCAAAACACTCACACACCTACACACACAGACACACACAATGAAGATACACAAACAAAGACACACGTTGCGTTAGAGATTCCCGCGTCTGTTTGGGTGACATTGTGACGTGAGCAAACGTTGCGCATTGTTTGGGAACGATCTATCGGCGTGCGGACACAGCTCTGGAATTCTCAGAGGAATTCTCTCCCATTTTGAAAAAGCATCACATCACTGGTCCATCTCTCCCCATTTTATTTATCCAATGTGTTTTATTTACTGCCTTTCTGATTTTTGATTCTTTTTGTCATTCTCTGATAGTGTTGGCCGGCATGTATCCTCCATTCACTCCTATTGTAGCGAATCATGGTCAAAGGTAAATTTAGGTAAGTCCAAACCATAATATATCCTTGTCCTTGCCTTCCTCTCCTTATATCTCTATATTATTTGATTTCCCAAAGCTCTATCAATATTTCCACAATACCACTGTTGTGCAATTTCTTACATTGTGACTAAATCTATTTGATCAATTTAAATGAATGGTTTGGCGCTTTTCTAATCGACAAGTTGACTGTGGATTGTCTGGAGTGAAATTTGGACTAACAAGCCAAAAAGTATAACCGTTTTCATTATTGAATTGACTACCAAGAGCAGAACTTCTTTTTTTCATGTGGAAGGGTTTGTAACGGATTAAAATAATAATTTTGTTTCCACTAGTGTCTTCTATCTTTATTAATAGCGATAGATTGCATTCACGGGGCATAACAACATTATAAAGAGCGTTTTAAATTGAGGTGGTGGCCAGCTGAAAATTCCATGATGGTAACTAGGGAAATCATAAAAATGCATATTTTTCTTCTTGGTTTATGGAAAATATCTCTATAGAATAGAAAGCTTTATTGCTCACCAAGGTAGAAATTCATCTTTGGCTGGAATGTAATTACTGGGCTTTTACACATGAAAACACATTCTCTTTCAGCACAAGGTCAAAATATTTCACATAAACATGTCCAAAAGTGAAATACAACAACAATATTCAAAAACTTGTGCATGGTTTTGGTCAGATGAAATATATTCCGGCCAGAAGATGAATATTTGCAGATTTGTGGATCTAAACATTACCAAATAATGATCCGGGAAAACATTTGGATTTTCTATTTTGAGATTTCCTCTCTTCCCTTCTCTGTCAAATTGAATTGTTTTGACACCTGCCCTCCAACTGAAATGATGACATTCTAGAACGCAACCAATTTATACAAGCTAAAAAAAAATAAAAACACACAAAATTCACATTTGACCTTTGTTCCCAAGGCCAAAATACACTGCCTTTTCTCACAATCCCTCAAACCCCCAATTTTTATTTTTTATTCTGCAATCAAAGCCTGCCCCTTGTGCCCCCCCCCCCCCCCCCCCCCCCTTGTGAGATACGAAGCACCCCGCTGCAGCTCGGTTCCCTCTGGAGCTGACTCGTCCTGGGCCGTCACACGAGGCTGTCCCCTGAGGCTGCTGCTGCTGCTGGCTGCCGTGACTAATTCCGCACCTTCTGAAGCATAATGATACATTTATCACGAGTGGCACACGGCCCACAGCTCAAATTCATAAATAAACGCTCACAGGCTGCAAAAATCCTATCAACATGGCGCACACATGGGTAAATACAAAGCACCTCAGCCCCCTCAACTGGCCTCCTCCCACAAACTTGTATGTCACGTGGTGAGTTTAAGCAGCAAAGACACAACTCCTACCGACTATTTCAAGAGTCAAAATGCAAGCAAGCATATCATTAACACCACTTGAACTCTTATTGTCATAATAAAGTGTTACAGCAAACTGTCTAATATGCAAATACCTGTTTGAGTAAGGTCTGAGTCGTACAGCTGTTTTCATCATCTATACTTAATAGTTTAAGCATTAGAAGCTTCTTGGATGAGAGGCGAAATGTCCAACACTCAAACTGCCAAATACAGATAATGAAGAACCTTTGTCTACAATGGAAATACAGACAAAAGAGTGAAATGCACTGTATGTTCTGACACATGTGGTGACAATAGCTCTTTTATTTGTTTATACCAATGTAGTGGAGCAACTAACAATTATTTTGGATATCAAGGAAGTGATGGAATTAGTTTTAATTAATCTATCATTCATTTTGAGTTGATTTAATTAAATTTTCCTTTTTATGCCAAGATTATGCCAAGATTGTTTTGGTTTTCTTTAAAAAGTCTGTAGGTTTTGTATTTTTTCTGTTGGTGTTCTTTTGGCTTTGATTGTATGTTTGAGACTGTTTTTTTGTTTGTTTTTTTGGATTTTATTGTTTGTTGTGTACTTCATTACTTACAATATGTCAAAATGTAATTTTGGGTTTATTTTGCTTTAAACCTGTGCTTTGTATGCATTTGTCGGAGTGTGAGAGTGTGAGAGTGTCATTGTCTATTGTTGTGGTCATTTTGTTAAATGTTTTGTTTTGTTTTTGTCAATAAATAAATAATAATAAAAACATGTATATTTTGTCAATATTTTTTTACATTGTGAAAGGTGCATGGAAGTTGTATTCTTTTTTTAATACATTTTTTGCCACATGAAGCTAAAGTGGTGCCATTTGAGGACATCTTGATAGAGTAAACTTGATGATAATGTCTGTAGGATGCATTTAGTACAAGTTTCACAATATGTGAACATGCCATTCCTCATTTGAAAGCTCAAAATGTCTAGAATTCAGTTTGGGATTGTGAAAGTTAGAGAGAGATTTCTTTTATATTTACTGTATTTCCAAACTGGTTTTGCCCAAGAATCAGCCAACCCTCAGCCTTGGGCACATTCTGCTCTGCTTAAATAATGGTCTTGACGGGTAAAAACCCCATACTTTAGGGACAACATCATTTTTTTTCATCAGAAATACAACATTTTTATGTATTTCTTGTATTAAAAACCTCCTTGAGTTGTTTGTGTGTGTTAACATTACATTGTTTGGACACTGCATTTGTGTTATGTTATTGTCCTATGAGGCACCTCTGTTTGTGATATTGGGCTAGACAAATATAAATTGATTGGAATTGATACAATTAAAAAACAATTCATCAATTACTAAATGAGTTAAGAGTGCATCACCTGCCACTGGATTTGTACTTTCTGACTTGCACCAAAGATAACCAAAGATCACCAGAACAGACAGGAAACTGAGAACTCCACAGTTTAGGAGGTGCTCTGCTCCTCTCATTACAAGTTTTCAAATGTATGCCAAATCTATGCGTTTAGTACAACGTTTAGGACATATTTTTAGTGGCAATGCCTAATGTGTACCATCCAAATACATATTCTCTGAAGATGAGTTTATCTGTGTTTCTACCCACTATAATGTTGCACTTGGTCATGGCAAGTCAGTTCAGGAGACGTTATTTTTTTTAGGTATTTTGCATGACACTCACTTGGATGGCCTTCAGAGACTGTGTGGGCAACAACAGTTTTGGAGCCTGGTAAACTTGGCTGCGCAGACTATGTGGCAGATGTAACCCCAGGGCTTGTACGCGCACAGAAGAGAACAAGGTTTTCGTCGTCTCTGTGCCTCCGAGTCCACCGTCGTGCTCAGAAAATCCCCTTTGCCAGACCTCAACACTGATTTTCCCCCTCTGTTATCTATATTACTTAGCTGGTAGAATGCGCAGAGCAGCAGACGGTCAGGGAGGCCACTGCAGCCCGTGAGGGGGCGTGCCTTCTGTCCAATGGTCACACCAGAGCATGAGTCTACACATGGAGACACCGCGGGGAGTACAAGCACAGCACAGAGAGGCCAACGCTCGGGCCAAAGATGTGACGCTTGGTAAACCGCAAAAACGAAATTTATAAAACTGACAGGCAGCCAAGAGGGACATTTTGAAAATTACCAAGGCTAAGTACTACAGAGATTTGACAGTAAGAAACAGACAGAAGTGAAGGCTTCAATGGGCTCTGAGACTACAAACACATGCAGGTGCTCTTCAGGGATAATCTACTGCAGAGCGCCTCCGATTCTTTTAGACTGACTGCTGCTTACTCTCTGAACACAGCAAGTTGTTTTGGTCAGAAATTTACTATAAAAATAAATGCAAATAAAGCACAGAATTGCTGTTCTTTTGAAAGCTGTATCACAGTTTGGAATATATATACTGAAAAAATGCAGTGTTTTAGACAAGCTTCACAACCAAATGTTACATAATTAAGCTGTATCATGCACATACAAATTTAGTGTCTTGGTTGCCACAAATTAAGGCGAGAAACTGTTAAGGATCCAAAATGACATCCTCTCAGCCTTGGACAAAAAGAACTCTGCGGTGTTGGTGCTGCTGGACCTGTCGGCGGCTTTCGACACCATCGATCATGCAGTCCTCATCTCCCGCCTCCAACGCGCTGTCGGACTTCAGGGTACAGTACTCAAGTGGTTCAAATCGTATCTTTCAAACCGGTCTTTCTCTGTGGCGCTCAACGACGTCTCATCCACAACAGCTCCTCTATCCTCAGGTGTGCCGCAAGGCTCTATTCTTGGACCCATTCTGTTCACTCTGTATATGCTGCCACTGGGACAAATCATATCCACACATAACATCAGTTTTCATCTGTACGCTGATGATCTACAACTGTACCTCCCTGTGATCCCAAGTGTTACATCTGCACTGGATTCTCTCCACAGCTGCCTCTGGGACATCAAAAACTGGCTCTCTGACAACTTTCTCCACCTCAACGAAGGAAAGACGGAATACATCATCTTCAGCCCAGACTCGCCCCACAACATGCCCTGCTTTGGCCCGTCAACACCACAGTTCTCTACAACTGTCTGGAACTTGGGGGTAACTTTTGACAGCTCCCTTATGTTCGACAAGCAGGTCAGTGCAGTGGTGAAGGCGAGCTTCTTCCAGCTCAGGCTCCTGGCTAAAGTCAAGCCCTTCCTGTCCCGGGCTGATTTGGTTTGGACAGTGCCATCCATGCCTTCATCAGCTCGAGACTGGATTATTGCCACGCTCTCTACATCGGAATGAACCACTCTCTCCTCCGTAGGCTGCAGCTGGTGCAAAACGCTGCAACTCGTATGCTCACCAACATACCAAAGCATGCTCACATTACTCCTGTTTTGCAGAATCTTCAGGTCCTACTGTTTGTTTTCAAAGCCATCAATGGCCTGGGTCCAGCCTACCTCACTGAGCTTTGATTGATTTTTGATTGATTGATTGATTGATTGATTGATTGATTGATTGATTGATTGAAACTGCAGGTGAAAAGGTGGGAAAATAAATAAATTTAAATAATAAATTTTAAACTTTTTACTGATGTAAATATGAGAAAGAATTGCATTGCTAGGTTTCTGTCATTTTATGTTTTAATATAAAAAATAAGGTTTTTTACACGTACAACGGCCCAAAATTGCCTTGTTGTTATGGGCTCCATCTTGGCTATCTCTGGCTGGTGTTCATTATATCAGTCTATGTGTCTCCACTGACTCAAGTCAAAATGCTTCATCCAAAAATAGCACCTCAGGTAGATGAACAGAGCTGATACTTTAAGAAAACCAAAACCATAGGATTTTATCCTTAAGAACTGCCTGGAGAGTTACTGTGATGAACGATGTATTCTACACGAATACATCATTCTAGAGGAAGCAGATCTTTGGCAAAATCGCCGGACAGACACGGCTGCCTCTATTTTGTGTCTTTGCTTTGTAAACACAGCTACAGTTATGCTCATAAGTTCACATACCCTTTTAAGTTACATACCCTTTTAATCTTTTGCCTATTTTTCATAGAATATGAATGATAACACAAAAATCTTTTATTTCCACAAGTGGTTGTGTGAAGCCATTTATTGCCAATGAACTGAGTTTACTCTTTTGAAATCATAATAAAACAGAAACTACTCAAATGTCCCTGATCTAACATTTACATGACCTTCAACAACTGCCAGGAAAACTCACTTCAGCTGAAATACAGGACTCTCTGAAAAAAAGGTTCAAGATGCACAATAATGTGTAAACTTTTGATCAGGGACATTTGGCAAGTTTCTAGTTTTTAAACAATAAATGGCTTCACGCAACCACTAACCATGAGTGAGATAAAGGTTTTTGTGTTATCATGCGTAATGCGTACGTCTACATACCCTGACAGTGGATGTAAACTTTTGAGCACAACTGCATGTGCTGGTTTGTTTATGTAGCCATGTTCTCTGGGGCAGAGTTTTTGCGCTTACCTTTGTGAGCGTTCAGCACGATTACATACAAGTGCTGGGGTCAAATCAATCCAATGTCCTTTATTGTTATCCTGTAGCGATGCTATTTAATGTTGTAGTGTGACATGCATCCACTTTGGTACTCGAAATGGCGGCATTTACTATATGTGACGTCATTGGAAATACATGTATATTTTCAGCAACAAAATTTAACAATGGATAGAGCCATGGACAGAGGTTTAAATGTACTGTATTGTTTTATTTTTGTTTTTCAGAGGGAATTTTGGATGTATAATTTTTGAATAAGTTGGTTATTAGTGAAAAATCACATGAAAAATCTAGGGTTTCACCTGCCATTAGGGATGTAACGATATTGACATTATCGCGATATCGCGGTAGTAAAAGTGCCTCGATATCGTCGTGGTTGTGCTACGGTATTAAAAGGACTGATTTCCGTCAAAAAACACCAAAAATAACCCGGCTCCCGCGGAACAATGCATTGGGAACTACATAGACCATGATCCTTTGCGCTGGGTCGTCACAAGAAGCGCCGTGGAGAAGCACGCTGCACAGTGTAAACAAGCTTCGGCATGGCGGCTAGCGGCGGATAGCAGCGAACAAGACTCACGCAACTCACGTCAAAACTGATGACAACACCCCCGAAGTTAAGATTGTGCAGCTCCTGCAGCTTTTACGTCAGATGTATGGAAGCTATTGGTTTCGCCGTGTCAAAAAGCGCTAAAGAGGAGAGCGGGTGACAGACACTGGACCTAGCACTGCCACACTACAGCTGGACTACAGCCCCGGCACTACAGCTCCACTACAGCCCCGGGACTACAGCTCCACTACAGCCCCGGCACTACAGCTCCACTACAGCCCCGGACTACAACTACAGAAAGCCACGTCCG
>OMNZ01016339.1:0-67044 GCA_900303255.1 Lesueurigobius sanzi
CCCACTCCTGTGATGTTTTAAATCCCTCCACCGCTTAAAATAGTCCACATTAAAACAAACTAGAGTGACGGCACTTCAGCAGTTTTCGCCGGTGACGCGCATGAGGCGGATTCGACACGAGAAGAATGGAGCCACCGTTTCGGGCCAGTGATCATTCTACACTAGCTAAAGCCTGAACAAGTTTAAAACAGGGCGCAGCAAGTTAGTCATCTGTGTTGAATTTGATTTGCAGGCAACAATTTCAGCATTCAAAAGCAAATTGGATGCAACTTTTGAGCAAAACATTGGAGGTCATTTACCAAGGATTTGCTCATGTGCAAAACAAGTAGTACGTGCAAAAGTGGAGCAGCAGCCCAGTCATTTGCACACGGGTCTTTCACAGTCAAAGTGTAAACAAATTGGCACCTACTGAACATGAGAATTAAACCCTCATTTGGATTTTATTGTTGCTTTCTTGATATTTCGAATGTGTTGTTACTGAATGACAAATTGTGTGAAGTATGGTGATATTACAAGCTCATCTCATTATGTGCCCCATCTTCAGGACAAAGGACATTTGCTCATGGTTAGGCCTGCACCACGCAACACATCTCTTTTTTTCTTGTTAATTGACACCATAGTGTGAAAAAAAAAACATATCGAGCAGTATGTGTCTTATGTCAGTGGTTCATTCAAACATTCCCGTTACGGACACTACATGAAATCCTCGACAACTCAATTCAATTTTCAGTGGTTCATCATTGCAAAAATATTACTCGTGTATCATTCTCTCATTTACATGTCAGATTTGTGGCTTTGAAACTCTGAAATGTTAAATTTGGTGCAACTTGGACAAAAGACAGCGATTGTGTAAGATTTCAGCCTAAATTGTAAATGAATGTGAGAAAAACAAAGAACCAAGGTACTCCTGCCACACTACAATTCTCTATTTACATTTTCTAAAAAGCCTTCACTGTCCTGGGCTAGTATATTAAAATCTTTTAAAACATGTTGCTGGTTTCTTCCACATGTATCGGCTCTAATAAACCTTTCTGAAGAAGTGAGGACCAGCAACTACGTCTCCCCTTTTATAGAGGAGTGATTAGACACTCAGGATACCTGGTGTGATTAGGAACTCAGAACATTTGGTGACCTGAGGGATTGGCCGCACAATTGAGTGAGGACACACCCTCACAACTAAGTGACATCACCCAAGAGAGAAAACAAGGACAAAAAGAGAACAGAAATATAAGAATAGTAAACACTGCTACAGAAAAGTACTAAAGTCAATATCCTCGTTTAATCCAGTGTGTACAGCAGCCTTCAGATTATATCCCGGGCTAGTTTTAGACGATCCCCTCCTCTGTTGTGCTTCTGGATGTTTTCCAAAGCTTCCACCCTGAGACCATCAGGGTTACTGTCATGATTTTGAGGGGAAAAATGAATGTGTTTTAGTCCATATTTTTTGTATCTTATAAACTTTGCTGTAAAAAAACATCAAGCGATGTCCTTATATTTTCCAATAAATTCAGATTCAGTTCGAATCTAACTGTAATGTAATGCTTTTTAATGACATTCAAGGCCATAAAGGGACACAATGTAACTTTTTATGAAAAAAACTTGGTATTAGTGCATATTTGGCCTTTTAGTGTCCCAGTGACTTTATGGGTGAAGCATGGAGCTTGGAACCTATACTTTCCATCCTCAATGATGCTCTAAAATCAACTGTTTTAAAGATTTCTGATTCACATAATGTAGGACTTCTCGTATATATTAGTAATTGCCATATTGATCCATTAGCAATAGCTTTTTTATGCTGCTAGAGAACGGTTAAAACAGTTCCACAACGTAAAAGGAGTCTCTCTCGCTTCCAACGTCCCCAATCCAGTCCTAATCAGTGCTAGTGCAGGCTTGCAGTGGTTAAAGCTACATAACTGAGTGAATTCTGGATTTCCATGCAGCTTAAACCCAGGATGAGATGTCACGCTCTGATTAGCATCTCTCTAATGGAGGCTTGACCCTGACACTCCTGATAGCGTTTGCATAAAGAGTTGTATGTAATGAGTGTCTCGTAAAGCTTCATGGGAACGTGACTTGGAAATCACCTCCTGACCATCACATGCTTTCATTATTGTACATGTTAATCTAATCCCGCTGAAATGACGAGGCCAATCAACACATTAAAGGGTTAATTACGTACGCCCTTCAAACCGCGGTCACTGATAGCCGTAATCCTAATCCGTGTTTACTTTGAATGTTGATGTCCGTGGCTGTCTGCGGCTGACGGGGCACAGGCCTCTACTCAGATCCCTGGTCTCAATTAAGTCCTAATGAAGCGCTAGTGCAGGGCCTCCATTAGTTAAAGCTCAGTGACTGAACTCTGGAGATTCTGAACTTGGAAGGGAGGAAAGGCATGTTCCCAAATACTGAGGGCAAGTGAAAGAAATTACTAATGGATTTAACTCATATCTTGCAAACATAGGCTCTAATATTGTAAGAAAAATTGACGACCCAGACCGAGCAGAAACTGGGAAAGGGTAAAGAGGGAGTCAATAGAAACTCGAAATCTAAAAACGTTTGTGTTTGAGCTTCCAAAAGTTATAAAGCATAAATCAGACTAAGTAACCATTTTGAAAAGTTCAAAGGTACATATACAATCTGACTCTTTTGTTTAGACCAATCAGAACCAAAAGTGGACAGTCAATGCCAACTTTAAGTGAAAACCATTTGTATTATTTTGTCTAGAACTGGGTGTGGGTGTGTCACCATGACATGAAAGGCCATATTACAATGTTTTAAAAGTGTTTTCCCTTAGGCGCCTCAATTTGCTGCTCTCTCCTGACAGGCAGGATTTATGTACCAGTACTCTAGTATGGACAGTCTCTTCCTCAAAGATTCTTCAGTCATTATCTGTACTCTGTAGTTGAAGTGTATGTTTCAACTACAGAGCACAGATGAAGACTGAAGAATCTTTGCCTACGATGGAAACTCCTGTAAGACTCACACAGAAAGTCTCACTAATATGCATGATATTATCATCTGGGAGGAGGCCTAGGACACGCTGGAAAGACGATGTCTTGAAGCTGGCCTGGGAACACCTTGGGATCCCCCAGGAAGAGCTGGAGGAGGTGTGTGTGGATCGGGAAGTCTGGGCATCTCTGCTCAGACTGTTGCCTCCTCACACGGCCCCGGATAAAGCGGAAAGAAAAAATGGATGGATATTATCAAGGTATTGCAGGACACAGTATGGCTGGATTTGACAAAAGAATTAAATCTCTTTTTTTTTTATTACTCAGTGTTGTTGTGTGGAGTTGCTCACTCCTTAAACACCACAAGGCCTTTGTAAAAGATCAGGGGATCATCAGGAAGTCGCTGGATTATGTGTATTATAGCACGTTTTCTGTATTTTGCAGCTTTTTGTTCATTTCTTGACTTCATTTGAAAAGGCTCAATACATAATAATGAACTTTAGACAAGTAAATATGTGAGATTATAGCCCACACGGCTAGTTTCCATCTCCAGTCCCTTTGGCAGATTGATGTAATATCTGCAGCACAGACAATGATACAGAAAACAACAACAATACACTTGAATATCCTCAAACACACTTAAATAGAGAGGATAGAAATACAGTAAAGAAGCTCTATTCACAAATTTAGAGCCAGTAAACATTCATGACTACATCTTTGGCCGTCCAGCAGCCATTTTTTAGGGCTTTGTAAAATGATCTTAATGATTCCAATTCTCCGATGTGAGCTGGAATCGTACACTCGTTATAGTAAACGTGTATACCCACCAAACAACAATCTCGATATTAACTTGTCGACGATAAATTGCCCAGCTCTATGGGAACCCCTGCAAAAGACATCCTCATTGTTTTACGCTCGACGCTTCATAGTGGAGCCCGTGATATGACAATAGTGTTGATCTGTGCCTTGAGCAGCCTCACACAGGCGCGGGCTCCAGTGACGTCCATCTCAGCGTGAACAACAGTCTGGGTTTTTCCACCAGGCGCCCTGCCAGGACAGACTCCCTCTCCCAGAAATCCCTCTGCCTTCTGCCTCTCCTCCTCACCACCATCACTACTACTGCCACTGCTACGTCTTTGTCTGCGAACACAGCACTGAGCTAAACATTCAAATCATAAAACATCACAAAAAGATGTACAACTTGAGTCCACCGGGAGAAATTAGTCCACGAATTGTAACAAGCACAACTATCTTGGCAATATACAGTCCTATCTATGGGGGTTTACTAGTTATTTCTTGTGTTGGTCTAATTGCAACGCTCTCGAATGTGTTTTGAAAAGTGCACCACAAAAAGCAAAATTAGCAATTAGCATTTAGTCTTGGCATTTATCTCGTGAAAGGGCAGAAAGACATGTAAAAAAAAAAAGCTGAAATGTGAAGCCTGAATGATGAGAAATTATGAGCGGAGGAAGATGGATGGTTTGGCTAATACGATTACGTCATCTTCGGCACAAGCCTGTTGCCATAGTGACATAGTTGCATTAGTCTAATCGTAAAAAACCCGGCTCTGACATGTTTATTTGAGCCATCGAGATTTTTTACCTTTGACTGTATAATATGAGGAAAACATGGAGTATTGGATGACTGTCCAATACAACTATTTTACCAAAGAATTTCAACACAGCGATAATAGATGATAAAAACGAGTAAATCAGGACCAAAATAATTCTAGAGTGGAAGTAGAGTAAATGCAAAACGTTTTTTACGCTTAAATTAAAGAGAAAGCAGTATTTTTTTTAACTAGTGACTAAAATCAAGTGCAAATTTACATATTCTAGATTATTTTTTGCAGTGTGGCAGCTAAATCTCTCTAAATCTCAATCAAATGGAAGACCTCAGAGATATAAGGAACTGGTGCAGGGCTTTCCAAATTTTTTACCCCGTGAGCTACTTTTGCGTAACAAAAATGGCAGAGAGCTACTTAAATAAACATGTTTTGCTTGGTCTACAGGAGCCACGATGATCATTCAACACTTTGCTTTTCTACACTCACCTAAATGTTTGGAGGTGTTTTGTTCAGGATTAAAAAGTGTATCTAAAATTTGACTCATCAAGTGAATTAAGAAATATAAAAAATCTTTGGTGAGCTACTGGTAGCTCCGGAGCTACAGGTTGGAGATCCCTGGACTGGTGCAATGTGATCCCGCGACCCGGCAAAAGATAAGCAGAAGAAGATGAATGGGTAAATGGATTGTGCAGGTCTATAATTTTAAGACAAAAAAGTCATTATTTTTGCGTATTTTGAGCATAGGCAAAATAAAATAAAGGATTATTCATTTGTGATGTGGGGGTAAATGTGTATATTAGTGTAAAAGGCTCAAATTCAGAATAATCATTTAAATTTGAGCTTTTTTGACTATTATACTAAGTATATTAGTCACTCATTGGCTTAGATTATTCGACTTGTTCCTGGATGTTTCACTTGACTTGTTTCAATACAAGCACATTTATTTGGGGTAAGAGCATTGGTCCTATTGGCAATTACATTTCATTATTTTGCATCTTTAAACCACAAGAAATGTTGTGAAATAAGCCAAATATCTAGATGACAGTAGCATATATGGTTGTCTAATCTACTCAAAACTACATCCAATAAGATGAACATACTGAAACCAAGATGATTGTTACACACATATTTGTTGAGGCTGTATTTACAGGTATTTCTAATTGAAATGACATGCTTTATATTCACACATCACACTTTAATGATTAATAAAGCTTAAAAATACAATCTAAGACATAATGTGATGCACCGAATGAAAGGTGGTTGCGTTCCGGCGTCTTGGCTGGAGATAAAACAGGAGTGCACTGGCCACATGGTCCTAAATCTGAACCTTGAATATTGCACTGTAATGGGAAATGTTATTATATCAACTCCATTAGAGAATCTCCAGCCAGAAGCTCTCCAAAGGCTTTCTACAGTTCCACTTAAGACTTGATGACGCACGTTTTAGATGCACGTTTGGTTTTTTTGTTCTGAACATGTTGAAGACAATCTGCAAACATTTGGTTAAAAATAGCAAAGTGCCAAGATTAAAGTCAAGTCATTTTGATGATATATTTTGGAGCTGCAAAATATCATCAAATAATCATTCTCGCAATATTAGGTGACCATATACAGTAGTATTCCTGTAGCAAGAAGCAACAACGCATTGCCATATCATTGGAGTCTTCCATAAACTTTCAATTGTGCACGCTTTAGTCATGATTTTTCTAATTTAGTTCCTGAATTAGTCTTTTACTTTTCTGATGCCACGGTGGCACAGGTGGTTGAGCGGCTTGTCTCATAATCAGAAGGTCTTTGGGTCCTTCACACTTCACGCACCACCTGAATGTAGTCTGAGAGCGAGGGGTCGGTGGTGGTCGGAGAGGTCGGTGCCGCATGAATAATTACAACACTGTAGCGCTTAATTTTAATAAAAAATATGATCAGTCTTGAATTTAACATTGTATGGTGCATGGTGGTTTAGTAGAACAGTCCAATAATATAGTTATTGCAATAAATGTCATTAGGGATGTGACGCTCATGACCGAATCGGCTCTTTAAGGTGAACATTTCAAACCAGATCTTAATTATAAAAGGAGCCAGAGCCTTTTTTCAGTCAATTTTTACACAGATTTACCTTGAACAAACTCAAGAAACTCAACAAAATTCGAGCACACGGGAAAGAAATATGTCCCGACGTGTTAAAATGTGTCAAAGTACGCATATTTGGCTTTAATTTGTGACTTGCAAAGTAAAAATGTTTTTGTATGGCAGATATATATATATATATATATATATATATTTATTTTTTTTTTAATTTAATTAATTATGACACATGTTTTTGGGTAAATATCTTTCCCATCACAATTTGGGATAATCGGAATAGAACATTCAAACCTGACAGCGAGCAGATCTTAGATAATGTAAGTTTTATGTCCAGCATCAATAAAAATGGATATAAAAATGATCCAGTTTTTAGAACAGCTCTTTGAAATGAATGGATCCCAAAGACTCGGCTCCCTGTAAAGAGCCAAAAATCCCTTCGCAAGACGTAATTGAACAAAGCACCACCATGCAGCTCTTCACAACAGATGATTTTAGTTGTAAAAGCATACAGAACAGCCAAACCACAGTACTGCTGGTTAAGATGAGAGTGTGAGTGGATCTATAGCTGACTGGATGCCAGATTTTGTGCACAGCCAGCCCAGCGCTGAGAGGACCACTGCTGCTTAGTCAGTCGCTGTAGCATTAAACTAATTCACTGTGATGCCCGTGTGCACATTTTACTCTCGACTGTGGCAGCACCGAAGAGGCCGCGCTCAGCAATAGCCTGTTCAGATGCAAAAACCAATAACGGTAACACATGTACACTTTTCATGAAGTAGGTGCAGCGATAAGCGGAAATCTAGCACAGGGGAAACGGACACAAAAACTGCCATGTACAAGATGTTCAGCGTGTTGGAGCATGAAGGTCTCTCAATGTTTTATTATAAATAACTTCTAAAGGGGCCGAATATTGCACAAAAAGATTCAAGATTCAAGATTCAAGATTCTTTATTTGTCAAACCATGGGAATGGTTCGAAATTATGTTTCTCTCATCCTTGATTGAGCAACATTTGAAGTTTTGGAAAAGATGTTCAGTACTTTTGCACATCTAAAGAAATACAACAACAGGCTGCAAGTTGTCCAGACCTAAAAATATTTCTGTTTTCATGTAAAGATGTAAATTTTTCTTCAAAATCCAAACCGACAAAGTCATATATCTTGTAGAGTCGCAAGAGCTGATACCAAATGTGCTCCCAAAGATCAGCGAGACACCTGATGCTCTGGAGGAGGACCAAGTGTATTTAAGCCTCCTGTTTGACATCCTTTGATCAAAGTAAAGCTGCCACATCTCCAGAGAAATGAGAAGGTGATGGATGCCCCGCTCCCGGCAAAGTTGCGATTCGGAAAGAGGCTCGTACAGGGTTCAGACAGTCATATCTAATGCTTTTAATGCTTTTAATCACACAAGTTTAAAAGATCTGTGTATTTTTTTCCCAAAGATTTGAAGCAAAGTTGATTAAATTGTGAAAATTTGGATAAACAAGATATTGCAAACAGGATTTTGCATATTTAAGCATATGCAAAAGGGCTGCTGACTCCCTACTTGAGCGTGTCTGATGGACATCTACACACTGACTGTCCCTAGAGTCAGGACAGAAAGGAAAATTGGCTTTTCAGATTTTACCACTATTTCATCAGCCCATATTATCGCTATTAAAACTATAATGCATAACTCTATCATTGGCTTTTTAACTTTACATTTGTGACATTATAGCTACCTGTATGTAAAAAAAAAAAACTTTTGCTTGTTTGACTGATATCGAGCAGCACTAATTCCTCCAGCGGCCGGCTGTCAGCCTGTTTCCTTGCACAGTTAATAAAGAGAGCCTGCAGTCTTGGGATGCAGTCAAGTGCTGAGCCAGGCACTCGGGCCGCTAAGTGGTCCCATCCCACTTTGTTCCCCTCATCCCAACGCCATTCATCTTACGCTATCAGCTCCAATGAAGTCCTCATTGTCGGTGCATATGCATGTGTGCGTGTGTGCGTATGCTGGATCCTAACTAACATTTGCTTCATCCTGTTCCAATGAAGTGTGGCCAAACGCAGCATTCGGCTCCGTGGGCTAACTCAGCAAAATCACAATATGTTAGCTCTAAAGGCAGGAACTCCGAGGCCGGCCGCTATTATTCCGCGGTATGCTTATGAGGCGAAAATATGACGCAGACTAAAGAGGTGCTGGGTATTAATGTATGAAGCATCGATGGGGACACAATACAAGTCCAGGGTGCAACGAACAGCAACTTCTGCAAACACTCAGGGTTTTACATTTACCTTTCTATAATATTGGGATTACAATATTATTGTGATATTTACTAAACCATTTTGGCACCAAACCAAGGCTAAAAATGGAACCAAATTAGGAAAATCATGACTAAAATGTGACATTTGTTTTACTTTTCTGATTAATTTAATTTGTGATACATATATTACAACAATATTTTGGTGATATACAGTATTATTGTGCAGCCTATGTTGCATTGATTGTAATATACCAACACAAGAAGGAGAAAAGGTTTGGATTGGTTAGGTTAGGTAAATAGTAAACCAGAAAATACAAATTTACAAGGTTTCATTTTTTTTAGTGAAAGGCTTGCTAGAAAATCAATGGCACCATGATGTAGGGCTGGGCGAAATGATGATAAAACTCGAATCGTGATCTGATCTCCAAGACAACTAGCTTTTTTGGGAAGATCGTCATATCGTGGTTCAGTGGTTTTTATGTTTAACGCAGATATGAGCTCAAATACTGACTTTCTCCACTCACTGCTTCTACCGTCAGGGTTAAACCAGAGCTAAACCAGGAGAAAACTAGGTCTGAACCAGCTCTAAAATCACAGACTGAATCTGGGTTAAAACCGGACTAAACCAAGAAGTAAACCCAGACTAAAGCAAAGACTGAAATCAAGGTATAAACTAGAACCAAACTCAAAAGGCCAGTCCTACCGCGATGACCACACGTTGAGTATCTTGGGTGATGATTTATGGTCTTTAAAAACGTGGATGACAGTTCCAATAAAGAAAAATGCAAAGAAATTAGTAAACAAGATAACAATTAAGTGAAATACTACTCCTGCTATGTATTTGGGAAGGGAGAGGTTAAAAGAACATTGATTTTTGCATGGTATGTCCCCATTAGGATGCATGAAATCTGCTGAAAATGACTTCAAAATACTGTAAATGAATTAAACAGGAATTACCTAGTGCTCATTATTCCTAAAATATTTCCGCAAAACGCAAACTATATCACAAACTCTCCAAATTAGTAGGATCAACATGTGCCTTCTATGTCAACAATCCACACCGCATGCAACTCTTCATTGAGATTTATGCATGTGTGACATTTTGGTCTTCTAGCATTTCCAAGCCTTTGATATGAATATGCAGCGATCCAACAGAGCCAGCAGTAATTCAGGCCTGGGCACTTGACCAATTAACACCAGACCCAGCCACCGCCGTTTCCTGCTTTCCTTCATCGGGGTCCATCCCAGTCCAACCTGGCCCCGATCCACCTGCGGCTCTCGACGGTGCGCGCGGCGGGGATCGGGTTTTTGTAGCAACGCCTGCGTGTCATCGGGGGCAGATGATGGACCGTGCGGGACGCTGGCCAAACGCATGCCCCCAAAACGCTGTGCACCGGGCATTCCAGCTGGGATTACACCGCGGGGTAGGGTTAGGCCGTATCGCTGCACCATCTCACAACGGGAAGGGGGCCCAAAAGTGAGAAGCCCGGAGATGTCTGGGAATGCTAATCCTAGTCAAGTGCTAGAGGAATATTTCACTAGTTGTGTCTCTTGAAGTAATAGATGCTTCTGGGATTCCTGCCACATTACAATAATAAATGAATGGAAAATTTTAAACACAGGATTTATGGGTCATGTATAAAAGCCTTTGCAGTAGCTAATGGAGCTGGTCCACAGCTCTTTCCTCTATACTTTTTATATCTTTTTTAGGTAATGTTGGCTGATCAAATAATAATAATAATAATAATGCATCGATTTTATATAGCGCTTTTCTGGACACTCAAAGACGCTTTACATGGCATTATTCTTTCACTCCACACTTGGTGGTGGTAAGCTACTGTTGTAGCCACAGCTGCCCAGGGGTAGACTGACAGAAGCGAGGCTGCCAATTTGCGCCATCGGCCCTTCCGACCACCACCACACATTCACTCTCTCACTACATTCATACAGGCTGTGGGTGAAGTGTCTTGCCTAAGGACACAACGACAGTCTGCAGCTGCAGGAGCCGGGATTCGAACCCCGACCTCTCGATCATAAGACGACCCACTCTACCATCTGCGCCACTGTCACCCCATGACCATGTGATCAGAACTTGAGAACGCAGTAGAACCAGAGGAGGAGCAAGAACCTCATTATCCCTTTGAGGAACAGCCTTTACTGACGCTTCTGGGAATTGTCAGCTTAAGGAGACACTGTCCAGCATGAAAGCCTAAGCAAAAAGAATACACGAAGAATGTTAAACCTCTCCAGGAACTGCAAACTCCCCAAGAATGCACAGCCTAACGGGGGAGCAGAGGCTTCGATAAACTGGCCTGTGTGTGGAAATGTCAGAGAGAAACACTGACAGGACCGCCACAAAAGACACATTTGAGGATCATCATGAGTTAGGCTCCACTCTGCCTCCAGCTCTGAGTCCACAGGAGGCGAGAAAGAAACTTCAAGACCTCAAAACTCCTCAGGCAACTCTTACTCCCCGTGAACCTCAACCAAAGCAGTATCATCAGCCAAACAATCAGAATCTATCTTACAGACCGACAACTGAGAATGACACAGCAGAGATTGTTCAAACTTCTCAAAACTGGCGTCAAATGAAAGGACAGAATATGAAAACCAAGAACTGCAATGGACAGAGCAGAACTTCTACCACCCAGGGATAGGATAGATGTTCACCATCATAATTATTATGCCAAGCCTCGCCAGGAGACACCTCGGAAAGAAGGGGCTACAACAACGCCTTTAGACAAGACAGTCAGACAAGAAAACACAAGATAAAGTTACAATAAATTATGATGACATCCAGCCCATGTTCATGGAGCTGGTGATGTTCCACTCCTAGCTGTTACGGGCAGAGTTTGCAGGTATCAGAGGCTATAACTGCCCAAAAATATCAGAAAATCCACCAAAATCCGCGGACCTACAGCGCGACTGGAATTTCCAACATACCTTACTTCTTTGTAGAGTCATGGCGCTCCCAGAATGATGTGGGACAGTCCCCTCCTCTGTGAAGTATAGCTATGATGGCCTTGGAGGTTTTTAATTTCTTTCTTATGTTAAAAAGCCACCCAATTCATCAGGAATACCGCGAGTCATCTGCTCTCAGTAAAGACATGTTTTTGAGGTATTTTTGACCAAAAAAACCCGAAATAAATACTTCAAGACAATAGAGAGGTAACGAGCCCTATTAAATATGAATAGGCTAAGATGTTTTCCAACCTTTAGTACCAAGAGAGGAAGGACTTAGAGGTTAACTCCTCCTTCTGGTTTGCTCTCAAGAGACCCACTAACGTGTTTAAGTCTTTATTAGCTGAGGACGATCTTTGGACTAACATCGAAACGTCCGACACTTCAACTACAGAGTACAGATGAAGACTGAAGGATCTTTGCCTACGAAATACTTGAAGAGTTTTTGCAAAGAGTGTTTTGCAAAAACAGATATCTCTGTTTTAAATTTGTTGCTACATAGTTTTAGATATGTATTACTGTGCTCTAAAAGGGACACCAGGAAGTTGGATCCATTTCATCAATAACAAGTGGCTTCATATTTCTGATTCACCAAAATAGATGTGGTCATTAAAAACACTTCTACACAAAGAAAACATTGCAAGTTTACACTGATTTTTGTCAATGGCACTTATCTGTTTTTCGCAAATGAACTCTTCACTTGTATTTTATTCAACTTTGGGGGTGGAATGTCACACAACGTGGCTTTATCATGAACAAACAGCAGCACAAACATAGGAATAAACGATGAGACGCTCCACCAGCGTCAGAGGGAAAACATGAATGCCTTGGCAGGCTCTTCTCATTTATAAATGGCTTGTTGCTTCTGTTTCACTGCAACATATTACTTTTCATCTGCATACTGATACCGCCGTTAAATGATTGGATGTTTGCATGTCACTCAGCACAAGCTCCATTATCAGAGGGTATAATTATGTATTTACGAGATACAATATCCTCCTATAACTGGAGCTAATGGGCAATGGCGTCTGACTGAAGCATTTCATCAAACAATTCTCTTAATGGCATTGATTAAACATGCTCTGCCAATACATTACACCGCCACATAACCTGATGTGAAAGGCTGACTTACTTCAGCTGCAAGGGCTTCAAAGAGCACATAATCAGTGCCTTGGTTGTGCCTCGATAGCCCACTATATGGATGAATGTTTGCAAACAATATGGCTGTCTGTAAAGAATGTTGTTTTTAAAAAGGGGTCATTTTTATAGGGAGTTGTAATTTATGGGTAATCAATATGTTAGCATCTATAACAACCATTCACACATTAAGAAGACTATTGGCATCAGTGAATCAATAGAACCTAACCCTAACTAACCTACAACTAGTTATTTATTTAGCAGTTTACTTACCGTACACAGACAGATCTAGTTTTAAGGCAACACTGGAAATTGTAAACTCAAAACATAAACAAACATGTCAGTGACACCAAATGTGATCCTAATGACCAGCACGACACAGACAAAGCTATTTTGGCACTACATGCGATATCAGTGGAGCATTTGGAAGAGCACCTTATGTGTTTAAACCTCATATCTGCCACATGTAGTCAAAGCAAAGCAGTATCTCCATGGAGCTCACATTAAAGACATCATTACCTGAATATTTCCATCAATAAACACATTGTATATTGTTAATATACAATCTAGGGTGGACTCTGAGCAGGGTTGCCAGGTCTCAGCAGCCAAAAATATCTGAAAAAAACCCCAAAAAACCTGCAGATATACAGTACGGCGTGGCAGGAATTTCCAATGTACAGTATTTCACTGGTCTACAGAACCCATGTGCTCCTCTGATGATACTCAACCACCCCTTTCTCCCTCTCAATGAAAAAGCTGAGGGCTTTATATTTGAGTTTTTGTCACTGGAAACAGTGATTTTCATCAGGAAATTAGCCAAAAAATATTCTATTTTATATAGAAAACAGCATGTCTAAAAATTCACGCAAAGCCACCCAATGCAGCCAAACTCACCCAATGCCTGCAGACATACAGTACATCTGGAATTCCCGATGTATTTGAGAGCCACTGCGCTCCTCCGATGACGCCCGGTTTCATTGAAAGAGAAGCTCGGAGACTTGGATTAGCCATTTCGTCATTCTAAGTAGTGACTTTTATCAAGAAATGGGCAAAGTAGTAAACAGCACGGACAACTTTTTTTCACCCACGGAAAGGCTGTAAAAGCTTCCAATTCTGTGATTTCCCTACAGACCTGGCAACCCTGCACACTATATCCATTCACAAATACATGATATCCACATGAGGCTCTTATCGTAACCAACTGTGTATTCCAAATTACGTCATGTCTTTGGTGGAAGATGCCAGCCGTGAAAGTCTGTGATATACACATGCATACATTAAAAAAGACTACTCAGAGTACTCAGTATTCTAATAAGTGCGGATACAGGACCAAGAATTTACATAAAAGTAAAAGTATCAGATTAAATTTCTACTTAAGTAAAAGTATAAAAGTATCCACTGCAAAATGTTCGTTCGTCTTTTTATTTGAGCATCTGAGATTCACAAAGAACGACATGGAAGTACAGCTCAGCAAGGTAAGCATGTACAATTATAAATGTACTTTACAAGTAAAAAGTAAAAGTATTTTTAAAGTGTTCAATGTGCAGCATTTTTTTAATCCTCTGAATCAAACCAGGTCTAAACAAGTCAACGACTAACATCAAAACCAGGTCTAAATCAGAACTAAACAGGTCTAAACTTAACAAGGTCCAAACGAGAACCAGTTCATCATAGAGAGGTCACTAATAAAATACTTTTAGCCCAATTTTTTAAATGTGGAGTAGAAAGTACAGATGGCTCTAAAATGTAGTGAAGTAAAAGTAAAAAGTATTCATAATAAAATGCACTTAAGTAGCATAAAAGTACCTGCAATTTGTACTTTTTACTTGTAACTGTACTTTTTTTGTTACTTTCCACCTCTGCTAGCAACCAACTCTTTCCTAGCCTGATTTATACTGTAGATTCAGATTTATTCACTAATAACTAGCTAGTTTATTCAAAACCTAAATGAGACATCCAAAATCCCCTCAACTAAATATATCAACAAAATCATTCAAGTCTATTATTTTAATATCAAAGTCTTTAAATTATGTTTTTTCCCTATTCACCTGCAGAGTCTCGCCACAAAATTCCACATAATCTAGCCTACAACAGGTTTCATCCTTGTATATTTGTTCCACATGCCGATCATGTCAACAGTAATGGTTCTCTGATAAAACAAAAGCTTAACAAATGAGTCTGATCGTGTGGAGCAGAAAGACGAGTACTTGAAGAGCTGCTAAATCAGTGCGCGCCCGAGCGAGCACTTGCCTCTTATTGAAAACATTGACAGTATTGACATTGTGGAGGGTGTGGGCTGAAATGACTGAACGTGGGCAGCCATGTTACATAAGGAACAACACTTTTCTCGCTAAAACTGGACACAATTCAGCCACATCTACAGCGAGCGCGCATAAATCAGCTTTTTATAAACATTTTAGCAGGCCGCGTCTCCCTCTGTATACCTCGTAAAATAACACGGGGACATTTATGACCATTAGGAGCCAGTTCACATGCTCCTCTCCCGTCGCTTCCTGTCCCCTTCCTCGGCTCCGGAGGGGACAGGATTTGAATTACAGTCGAAATGTAAAAGGCATGCCAGACACAGGCAGCTCAAATGTTTACATGGAGAGACGCTTCGCCAAAGTGGACCACGCATTTCGGCACGGGTTGTTTTTTTGGGTACAGGGTGTTTGATAAACACAGTGAGAGGCATTTTAGTGTCCCCGGTGCGGCAGGGAATTACAATGAAATATTGAATGAAAATGGGCACTCCCCCCCCTGTTATAGGGACGGGAAGTGTTTGGACCTTTAAAGGAGTGAAATACAGATATGTAAAAGTAATGGCATCGGAAAAGATTCACTTTGAACATTTGGATATAGTTTTAAATCAAAGAAAGACAGTTTGGGCCATGGGAAGGAGCACAAGGTATGAGCTCAGCTTGTTCAGTTCTATGACAGTAGCCATAATATTGTATTTTAGGACTGTTATCGTCCAGGTAGCGGTATATAGAAAGTTTTTAATTAATCAATCAATCGGCTAAAGGTCATGATTTTGAAGTACTTTGTCTGGCGTTATTGCGATACTGTGATGTAAAATGTTGTGAATGGGATTTAATTAAAGGCACTATTCCTGATTTTTACCTAGAAGAGGAAATTTGTCTTGTCCTCCTTTAGTAAATTGCAAACTCAGATATTTGTGGAAATTATACTGGGCATCTAAATATAAAGCATTTTAATCAATGTCATGAGTTTACAGGCTACTTTTCTTGAATTTCTGTGACGGTGATCCTAAAAAAGTGACCCCGCAAGTTGTGAAATTTGCTCATAAAATCATCTCTATGAAGAAATGGGATTTTAGAAATGCGTGAGGAAAGTTAGGAATGTGTTTGGACCACAACGATCAATTTAATTTACTTGCTCCCGCTTTCATTGTTTGTCGTCATCGTTAGAAAATCAGGTATAGTGCCTTTAAGGCTCTTAACATAGAGAATCTTTGGGATCCACTCATGTCAAAGAGCCGTTGAAAAGACTGGCTCCTTTTTATGTTGATATTTGTCAGTGAACACCTGATCACTGACAGCCACACATATTGTAATGAACTGCTTGACAAATCATATTTAGTGCAAAATGATTTCACTTATGTTGGGTTTTCTGATGCTGTGCTGATTCTTGAGTCCATTCAGGGTAAATCTATGTAAAATTGACTGGGGAACAAAAAGATCTGGCTCTTTTCACAATCGAGAATCGAGGGAAAAAAGCTCTCGTTACTTACGGGGTGCAGACAAGTTGGTTTTTTCTCAAATTTTATATCATTATCATGTCAACACCGGTGTCAAGCTAAATAAGTCCTGTGCAAGAAAAACTCCCGGTTGCTTTCGGTTCCTTTTCCCCCTCCATTTCCCTAAAAAAAGTTGTGGTACCATCTCTTTTTTAGCAAACAATTGTATGGCTGTTTACTTGAGATCGTTTTGAGGTAAATATAAACAGTGACACATTGAGAATTTTGATTAGTTTTTTAAGTTAGGTGTCATATTCTGAAGCAATAGCAATACAATGAAACAAATAAGAATCAGAGGATTTTATGTACTGTTAAAAAACATAGGAATGATAACACAAAAATCTTCTTTTCCACTCATGGTTAGTGGTTGTGAGAAGCCATTTATTGTCAAAGAACTGAGTTTACTCTTTTGAAATCATAACGAAACAGAAACTACTCAAATGTCCCTGATCTAAGGTTTACATGACCTTCAACAACTGCCAGGAAAACTGTTCAGGAGCAAAGAAAAACTCACTTCAGTTGAAATACAGGACTCTCTGACAAAATTGGACTCTCTGAAATGCACAATATAAACTTTTGATCAGGGACATTTGGCTAGTTTCTAGAAGTGTAAACAAACAGCCTTTGGAGTAATTGGAGTAATATTTGACCAGTAGTATCTGTTCTTTTACTCAAGTAATGATATGAAGTACTTCACCCACCGCTGCCTAAAAGAGCCGATCCAGCTGCATGAACGCGACATCACTAATGTCGGCCATATTGCTCTGCTCTTACATGCAAGTTTCTCCTTTCACTCTAAACATGTCCAACAGGTGCCTGCGGCTGGGACTCCCTTGTAAAAGAGACCCCCCCCCCGGTTCCTGAATAAAGGTTAAACGAAAAAGACGAACGCACTTGCTCCGTCTTTATGTCTTATGTCGAAAAGTGTCCGATGGAGGAAGGAACAGAGCTGCACACACACAGATGCAGACGGGCTCCTCGGTGATAGCCCCGTGTTGTCTGGACTGGAGCTGTTGCTAAGGACTCTGGCGTGCGCAGATAGGCCCGTGGAAAAACAGTCTTCACAGCGGCGAGTACAGTATGACTAATCCTCAAAGCACTATCGCACTGGAGCAGGGGGACAATGGAGCGATGGAGCGGGTGCGTCTGAGGTGGCGAGAGAGAGACGGGGCGGATGGTGGTGTGTGGAAGAAATACATTTGTCAAGTGAAATCTGTACTGATTCGCGATCAAGACGTCAGCCCCGCGCCAAATGTAATTGCGGGGTTGCGTTTCGCCGTGTGCCAGCAGTGCCGCGCCGCTGTCACTCCGGTGTCAAAAAGTGCGAGAGGCGTGTTAGTGTAACCACGGCAACGGGCCACAGGAGACAGGAAGTGAGGGCTCCCGTTTGGATCGGGGGGAAATTGGTGGTTTGAGGTGGGAAAAAGCAGACTGTGAATAGATGTTTACAGTGGCAGGTAGATTCTGTTTTATATTTTAGTTTATGTTAATCATCGTTTTTTTTGGATTTCCCCTTTGCATTTTGGTGAGGACCAAGATGAGGAGCTCTGTTTATTATTTGTTAATTATGGCCTGGTTTTGAGTCAGTGTCCGAATGTTAATTTCATTGGGGCACCTTGATCTGTGTCTTGTGCTAAGAAGACAAGATTGCATCAAAGAATTATATGTTTGTGTTGCAATATAATCAATTAGACCAGTTTGACAGTTTGAAGAAAGACAAGACGACACAGGCATAGGCGAACCAGGTGGCTTGTGGGGGCGCCAAATTATGCTTTAAAAATTCTACAACATCGCCGTTATTTGTGCAGAACATTAGAACAAGGGTTGTCCAAACTTTTTTTTCATGGAGGGCCGAAATGGGGAAGTGTTTGCAGGCGAAGGGCCAAACGCAACGCTGTTTTACATGTAGAAAGACTAAACCGGGTCTAAACCAGGACTAAATCAGGACTAAACCAGGTCTAAACTAGGACTAGCTGGAGTAAACCAGGACTAAACCAATCTGTTTGACTTTGAAAAGGAAAACCTGACTTTTCTTACATATTTGTTTAAATAATAAGTCTTCTACCCTGCAAAAATGATGTCTGGATCAGTCTGCGTAGGTTCTCAGTCGTACAGTTGTCCATCGTAGGTAAAGACTCTTCAGCCTTCATCTGTACTCTATAGTTGAAGTGTAGGACGTTTCGATCTTTGTCCAAAGATCTTCCTCAGCAAAATGAGTAGACTCATGGATCTCTTAAGAGGAAACCAGTAGGAGGAGTTAACCTCTAAATCCCACCTCTCTTGGTTCTAAAGGTTGGCAAAATTCACACAGAAACTCTCCTCTTTGAGAGAGGAGTCAAAGAAGTCATGAGAATGAATCGCAACGGTGGCCTCAGGTTTAATTTAGACCCAGTCTATAACAGCATTCTTAGAAGAAACAACAACAACAACAACAGTAGACCGAAACCATCTCTGTCATGCTAATTTAGCTGGACAATAGAGCAGGGCCATAGAGAAGTGTCAACAGCCTTAGAACTAAGCCCGGGGTGAGACAATAGGAAGGTAACGAGCACTAATTATGTGTGAATTTCCTCTTAAGAGACCCACGAGCATGTTAAGTCTACTCTTTTGCTGAGGAAGATCTTTGGACGAAGATGAAAACGTCCTACACTTCAACTACAGAGTACGGATGAAGAATCGTTGTCTACGATATACTGTATCTGGATCAGTTAAAAATTCTCAAATTAAGAACACTTGACCTTGAGTGTTTTTGTTTTACCAAAAATGACTTTGCTATCGAGGAGGACAGGCTGTTTTTGTGTCCTTGGTCACGACTCAGTCTATAAATACTCTTACTTACAAATCCCAGCACAATCTTGAGTGCCAAATGAAAATCCTTGGAGGGCCGAATTGGGTCCCCGGGCCCCATTTTGGGCACCCTGGGGTAAAGGCTTGCAGTTTTTTTGTGTTGAAAACTAAATTTTTCAAGCTCTCAAACAAGCCTTGGTCCCTACTCCTCTGGGGGTTGTGCAATATCGCAATGAGAATGTGTAGTGTAATGAGTGGCCTATTGAAATATTTTGATTTAAAATGTCCAAAAGGTGGAATAAATAACACATATATGGAAGGACAAAGGACCAAAAAAATCTAGCATGGGGAGGTTATATCCAATCTTGCTTGGGGCACCAGATTGACAAGGGACAACACCACAACTACGCCATCTCGTCCAATCAGAAAACATTGGACGAGATGGCTTTAGGGACTAACAAGGTCTCTCAATTAGCCATGGGGACGCCTCTGAGGAGCGAAAGAAAGTCAATGCGAGAGAAGATGGATGGAAGGGTGTTTGTGAGATGCTCTTGCCAGTGGAGTGCAGTGCAAGTATCTGGTTACTCCATGAATGAAAGATGGAGCATATTAATCTGTGTCAAAACACATCTGAATGATCAAAGCAATTCAGGAGCTCGCAAAGAAAGCTCTGTCCAAGTCCATCACCGGCCCCTGCTTCAGCCCTCACAGACTTACGAGGACATAAGTATAACCTGTATTAAAGCCATCCATCGTTCCATGACCTCCTAATCTCTTCCTACATGGCTGGGCACGTACTATATTGCACTGCGTTGTCCACTGGGGGCGAGTGGGACACCTGTATCACCCCTCGGAGAAAACCCTGGTGGATTTGAGCGCACACAACCACCGGGAGCTGACTAAACATAAGGCGGAAGAAAAAAAAGATGCCAAGCCAGCAGCATTTCTCTGAAGCGCTCTGTGAAGAAATGCTACAAATACAAGTACGCAGTGCACTGGATTACTGCCAATACTACCTTAAATATAAAGTACTTCTTACTCAGGACAAAAAGTGCTGAAAGAAGATCTTGTACATGGAAACTTGCACGGTTTAGCAAATGTCAAATGAATCTCTCAGGGCACAGAAAGCAATTTTAATCACTGGATGTGGCGCATTGGAGGCCACTCATTCTCGATGCTGAACATACTACACCTCCCATTAGGTTTTCCTCAATATATTAGTAATAAAATTGTACTTATATAGGTACAAACTGAGTTTATAAGCCAGAATTAACTGAAGACAAGACTTTTATCCAAGCTTTTGTACTTCCTTTTACAACTGGATTGAGAAAATAAGTGTTTTCTTTTCCAATTTATCAAGAAAAAGACAGAGTCAGGTTTTAAAGCCTAAACGCAGTGCCCAAATTGACTCGTCCAAATCAAAAAAACAACATCATGAACAAGGCGACAACATCACACCAAGGAAAACAACAGCCTTTCACAAACGGCCGAAGCAGCTACTGAGAAATTATTGAAGCTCAAATTGCAAGTTGGCACTGATATTTTAAGACTCAAGAGCCAAACAATAGTCATTTTCCCGAGTGAACGGATGATCGAGACACGTAAAGCATCACCAATGACGATAATTAGACATTTACTGGAAAAAACAAGGAGGCAGCCGTGACTAAATGAGGGATATTCATCCACAAGAAAGATCAAATTCAATATTGTAACAAAGTAAAACCATAAAGAAGCTGCTTTATGATTGTTTTTTTGTCATTAAACTATACATTTATGTTTTTTGGAGAACAACATAAGACAAAATCCACCTACAAGAGTACTAATAAATGTATTTTAAAGTAATAAATGCTGTTTATAAGTACTAATAATGAGGCAGTTACAAAAGTGCTCCTCATTGCCAGTCCTCCTCCGCTGTCTGAATCACAGCGAGCCTGTCTGTTGCCGCCTCACGTTGTTTACAATCTTAATCCCCCTTTATTACCTTCTTCCCTTTCTTCTTGCGTTGAGGCGTCTTCCCCGTAGCCTTCTCCTTGACCTCTTCGCTCATTGTCCCGGCTCCGTGTCAAACAAAAAAACAAAAAAAAAAAACAAACAAACAAACAGGTGGCACCCCCCCAAAGAAGGGCTTTTCTAAAAAATGTAATCCAGCATGAGTGAGTGAGTGAGTGAGTGAGTGAGCAGCGGAGGAGAGACAGCCACTCTATGGGAAAGCAAAAAGCACCAGACGACTTGTTCACACCCACTTCAACTCACGAGGGAGGCAGCTTCTCCGCTCTCTCTCGCTCTCTCTCTCTCTCTCTCTCTCTCCCCTCGTGAAAATAATAACTTGATTTCTTTTTTTCCCCCCCTCCGCGTACCTGGATGCTGTGGACAAAAGTGGACGCCCACGCTCCACAAGTGAGAGCCGAGGCGAGCAACAAGCTGCAGGGGCGTCTGGTATTTATAGCAATCAATTTCATCGGCACTTTTGTGCACGGTGTGATGTGTGCGTCTTACTGGACCGGAGAGAGAGAGAGAGAGAGAGGGAGGGAGAGGGGGAGAGAGAGAGGGAGAGAGGGAGGCAGGGTAATAAGGAGCGTGTACTTGAGTAGTTTAAGGGAATGAGGAAGGAATGGAGTTGTTATATCCAATGTGTTTCCAGGGTGATTAGAGAGGATAGATACTTCAAAGTGGACATATCGTGCTTAATTGTGGCTTATAAACATTTACAAAGCGTTTGCTCATGTGCAAAATGAGTAGTACCTGTATGTGCAAAAGTAGATCAGCAGGAAAGTAATTTGCACATTTTTTACTCACGCAGCGTTCTCTCACTTCCATATCTGATTTAGGAGGCTAATACAGTGATGCATGTGATTTCAAATGGTAAACTAGGTGCAAACAGCTACAGTATATGCTATTTTACACATTGCACTCGCTATTTAGCACCTGTCTTGATAATTGAGCCTCTATATGTGTATGAAAAAGAATGGATGGAAGGAATGCTCTTGTGTGTTGATCCAGCATTGACAGCAGGGGGAGATGAACATGGTAAGATAAGATAAGACAGTTCTTTATTGATCTCACAATGGAGAAATGTACTTGTTACAACAGCTCTTAGGACAGGATCACACAGAGGGGGTGCAAAAAGTCAGTAAATGTGCCATCAGGAAGAAAACGGTTTGCAAACAGTAGTTATAATACTGGAATAGGATAATAAACTAAAAAAAAAAAGAAAAAAAAAAGACTAATAATGATTATAAGCACATGATAAAAGGCAACATTTCTAGCCAATGGCTTGCTAACAAAACAATGGTGCAGATCGGCTCAGAACGGGTCTGGTGATGGTTTTAAAAATCTATAGCGGATGACATTTCCGGATTCTATCTATTACACCAGGGGTTTTCAACTGGCTCTGCCTCAGGGAGCACCATTGAGACTAAGTAGTAGTCTGCGGCCCACTGTGTGTACAATAACAGGCCTATTTATTTGTATAAAAGAGGGCTATATACTTTATTTGACAATGTTTTGTCAAATAAAGAGTCAGGACCACCAGCAGTACTGCCACGGACCACCAGGGGGCCACAGACCACTGGTTGATGACCCCTGTATTCCACCAAAAAATCCAGGAACTATTGAAACACACACTTTCTGCAGTCAAAGAAATATTCAAATAAAACAGGATTACTCCAAACTGCTTGAATGAAGCAACAGATTATTACAGGTACCCCCTGGGGAACCTGAGCACTTCGCATTTCAAGCAGGGGGTACTTGAAATGATTTCAGATTTAAAAACAAGTGAAGCGTGAATAGTAATTTAATATTGTTCTTCAAAGAAAGCTACTACAGTGGTAGTTTTCTAGAGGATTTGTGGATTTTGGAGCTTTGCTTTGAACAACGTCACTTTCTTTATTAAAAAATCACCAAGAGATACCCACTTTGTGACAATGTTGAATAATATGATCCCTGTGACAATATCCTATTTTGAAGAGATTGTGAGATGGTAATTCAGTATTTTGTGAGTTGTATGATCAAACCTTTCCCCCCTCACTCCTCCTATTGGTCAGCGTGAGTGACAAAAAGATTTAACCAATCACAGTGAAGCGTGAACTTTCAGAAGCAACAGATGGCTTTATTTGTATATGCGCATGAATCAAGATACAAATCGTGACCATGGCTCTAGTAATAAGTGTTTTCCCCTCAGTTTATACCATCTGTAAGTCTTTCAAGTCTCACATCAGTCATCCCGGAGACAGACAACAGCCGCCCAGCGCAGTTTTAGCTCGGTATTAGCACGGCGAGACCTCGGACTGACCCCGAGGTTTGACACCAGAACGCCGTGGGCATCGGGAAACCTCTCCACGCCACGAGCTGAACGAATGAACACAGTCCACTCTCCCGCCGTGCCTCTGTCAGTCTGCGTGAACGTCTCTGACATCAACTTGTCCAATCTGTCCATCACCACAGCGCTCCTTTCACTCCTCTGTTCTGAGACTCGCAGCAGAGTGACACAGAGAGACGGCTGTTGTTCAGATACACCGTTGATGCCTGTGTTTTGGTCACATGGCTTTACGGACAGCATTTTGGCCCTAAATGTCCTAACCTTTACAATAAATGCTTTATTTATCCACAGATTCAACATTCCTCCATCAAACTATATGTGAAATTGTGAGTTCAATGACTATTTTCTGGCAACATCTCCACTTTAGTAGCTCTTACACCAAATTTCCAGTCTTGGACTTGTTTGTTCAAAGGGATTTTTCAATATTTAATTCCTAGCCTGATTTTGAGTTTTGAACCTGAAAATACAAGGCGAATAAAATCATAAAACCATCTAAAGATCGAACAGAAGACAGCAGCCGAGTCCTAAAAGTGTAGGGAAATTATTGATGGCAATAACATACAGATGGTCAAAGGCAGCCGTTGGATTGTGGAGTAACATAAGCCTCATACTCCAACTAGTACTACTACTACTACTACTCCTGCTATTTGGCATTTGTAATAAGACTTGAGAAACCAAATATTCAACATTTTGCCAAGCGTTTAGCATGTGCAAAACAAGTAGCATGTGCAAAAATGGGCCAGCAACAGTTATTTGGGCATTTTTTCACCCACAAAGCATTCTCTCAATTACATGTCAAATTTAGGAACCTAATACTACAATACTGACAATTTCAAAATGTAAAAACAGGGTTTCCGCGGGGCATTAAAAAAAGTGAATTGTGTCAAAAATAAGGCCTTAAATATCATTAAAAGCATTAAATAGAATTAAAACTGGCATTAAATCAATAGTTCTTGGAAAATAATGACTTATTTTACAGCATTTGTTTGTCAAAAAAACAAAAATTAGGGTCTAGACTGGAGTTTTGGCAGAAATCATACTATATTTCTGGTCAAAAGTTGTCCGTTGTATCACATTTTCTATTGAATATGGAAATGAATATTAAATATGTCCTGATTTGTGGCATTTGTAGCATTAAAAATGTTGTATTTTGGCATTAAAATGGCATTAAATTTGACTTTCCGCTACCTGTATAAACCCTGGGAAAATGAGGTTTCCAGTTTGCACTTGCTATTTAGCATTTATCAAGACAGCTAAATTACCCCACTATGTGTTGCCAGATCCTGTGGCTAAATGCAACATGGAAAACATAAATGGACTCTCTCACATTTTAAACCACTAAAGGGGGGCATTAACCAAGCATCATTTCCATGTGCAAAAGTGGATCATTAGAGTCATAGTCATCAGTCTCCCATTTACATACAGTATATCACATTTTAGGCCCTAATATAGGAATACCCATCATTTCAAATGCAAAATCAATTCATCCATTTATTTTTGTATATCCGCCAATATCACAAGAGTCACCTCAGACTCAGACAGTCTTACATTTAAGTTGGTGTTACACGTGTATTGAGAAGCAAGACCAAGGCGACAAACAGGATTCAACCAACAAATAATAATACTATTTAGTTTCCTTGCCCTGTTCCTAAACTTTGCCTTAAATTCTGCCCATGTGTATGTGATCATGAATCCTCCAATTGCCCTATAACAGTGTCCGCTCTGCCTCCTCTCCATCAATAATTAAGGGCAGAGGAAAGTCCTGCTGGGAGGATGGGATCGGGGCTCTTTGTGAGTGTCTGAATGAGTCTGAGTGTGCATTGTGACTGGATTATGGCATTGTGAGCCCGTCCGCCCAGCACAATTAAAACTGCACCACGCGACGAGAGGCAGAGGGATTTGAGGGACTGCAGGCCGGGGCTTTGCGATGCAGGATAAACAAGCCGCTGGACGGGCACGTATTGACACATATATTGGGGGGGTGTTGGCTAGGACCTCGAAATGGGGAACAGTTTGAGGGTTTGTCGCGTTATTGTATAAGAATGATAAAGATGCTGAGACTTGATGCTTGAGGCTTCCAGCTGTACTGTGGCTGACCTTTCCAAGTTCAACTCTCTGCTGACACCTGGTGGACAGACGGGGTCATGACAACAACAACAACTGAAGATAATGTCTTAGGCCTGCAAAAGTTAGGAAAAACATATCATTACAATTTTTGAAACCAAAGAAGGTCAATAACAACAAACCAATTTACAGCAAAACCTCAAATAAGGATACAAATGAATAAGCAGCATACTGTATGTACTCATGACCATCAGTGGTGGGAGAAGTACTCAATATTCTTCCTTAAGGAATAGTGCAGATACAGGACCAAAAATGTACTTAAGTAAAAGTATCTGATACATTTTTTACTTAAGTAAAAGCATAAAAGTGTCTACTTTAAAATGTACTTTGTAGGTAAAAAGTCAAACTATTTTTAAGAGTTTAATCCTTTCAATCAAGCTAGCTCTAAACCAGGTCTAAACCAGGACTAAATCAGGTCTAAACCAGGTCTAAATTAGGACTAAACCATGTCTAAACCAGGTCTAAATCAGGACTAAACCATGTCTGAACCAGGTTTAAACAGGACTAAACCAGGTCTAAACCAGGAGTAAACCATGCCTACACAAGGTCTAAAGTAGTAAACCACTAAACCAAGTCTAAACTGGAACTAAATCAGGTCTAAACCGGGTCTAAACTAGGACTAAACTGGGACTAAACCAGTTCCTCGTAGAGAGGTCACTTTGAAAATAAAATACTTTTAATCCAATTTTTAAAATGTAGTGGAGTAAAAGTAAAAAGTATTTATTATAAAATGTAAAGTAAAGTACCTATAATTTGTACTTTTTACTTACCTGTTACTTTCCACCACTGATCAGTTTGCAAAATCTGGGACATTTACGTAGTATTAAGTATAAAAATAGTAACTACAGAGTTAGCAGACAATAAGACAGTGTAGTTTATAGATTACAAAGGATATTTCTTGTTTACATAACGGCAAGTCTTTATGATTCACGAATTGCGGCCTTTTAAATTGTGATTTTGATTAGATTGTAGTTAATTGTGAATCCCTAATCCCTAATTTTGCTCGAAAAGGTCAGTGGTGGAAGAAGTACTCAATATTCTTACTTAAGTAAAAGTGCAGATACAGGATCAAAAATGTACTTAAGTAAAAGTATCAGGTTAAATTTCAACTTAAGTAAAAGTAAAAAAAGTATCCGCTGTAAAATGTACTTCATAAGTAAAAAAGTAAAAGTATTTTTTAAGAATTTAATGTGGCATAGTAAACCAGGACTAAATCGGGACCAAACCAGGACTAAACCAGGTCTAAACTGGAACTAAGTCAGGTCTAAATCAGGACTAAACCAGGACTAAACCCAGATTAAACCAGGTATGAATCGGGACTAAACCAGGTCTAAACCAGGTCTAAACTATGATTAAACCAGGTCTAAATCAGGACTAAACCAGGACTAAACCAGGTCTAAACTATGACTAAACCAGGTCTAAACCAGGACTAAACCAGGACTAAACCAGGACTAAACCAGGTCTAAAGACCTAAACCAGGTCTAAACCAGGTCTAAACCAGGACTAAACCAGGACTAAACCAGGACTAAACCAGGTCTAAACCAGGTCTAAACCAGGTCTAAACTATGACTAAACCAGGTCTAAATCAGGTCTAAACCAGGACTAAACCAGGTATTCATCATAAAATGTACTTAAGTAAAGTAAAAGTACCTATAATTTGTACTTTTTACTTGTACTTTTACTTTTTACTTTGTTACTTTCCACCACTGGAAAAGGTCATTGTCCTGTTGCTAACCTATATTTCTCTCTTTCTTTCATACTTTGCTATACATTAATACAGTATTCATGAATTTAAATGGTTTATCTTTGAGTATCTCTTCCTTAAATTACCCACATATTCGCCTACAGTAGCTCCAGTTTAGTCAAACCGCTCTCACAAAACACTACAGCGCTTCCAAATGGCCATGCCCGCACCACACTGAGGTAACTCAATACTTTTATGGCCAACAATATTCTCTTCCAGGCCACACGCAGACACAGTGAGGGAGTGGCTTCATGATGGGGCTCCACCTAAGTTTAATCAGCTGCTATGAACATTCTGGTCTCATGGGTTAGCAAGCAAATTATCATGCAAAAATGGGCCAGGGCAGCGTTTTGAGGGGGTAAGACCGCTCGCTAATTTGGTTTCCTTCGGTAAATTTGCATCAACGAACAGGATAGCAAAGCAGACGGCCATAAAGCAGAGATATGTTATGAGTTGCGTGTTACATTCCTCACGGCCGCGTCACTACCGGGTTCGCAGAACAAAACGGAGATGTTCTCACGTTCTGATTGGCTGTCGGCAGAGGGCGTGTGCGCTTTGGACTACAGCTGACGGAGAAGTGTGTCTATGATGAATGAGTCAATGGAGTAGATTATAGAGAGGGTTAAAACAATCCTGTACTAGCAAATTTCTTAACAGGTTTTGAGCTTTCTTTCAACAGACGGAGACCTTGTGAATCGAAGGGGCGTGTATGAGCTTGTGTGAACCAAAGATTGTATTAACAGCTTGTAAAAGACATGTAGGATTGCAAACAAAAAGACAGAGACTACTTTTGGAATCTCAAATTTTGAGTGACCATTAAGGTGTGTAGAAAAAATTGTATAATGCCAGGCTGTTCAAACTGTTCAACAAAAACACACAAGTTACTCATGATTTTTCCGGAATATACTATAATGAAGCAGATAATAGATAATATATCCAATAGTGTGCAGCCCAGCGGACCTAGCCTATACTGTGAATGTTTTTAAGTTTGCTGAAACCAGAGAGTCCTGAGTAAACCCACATGCGGAGAACAAGCAAACTCCACTCAGAAAAGTCTGACCCGGCCTGGGAATGGAACCTGGGACCTTCTTACTGCCAGACTTACTGTGGAAATAGATACATTTATTTCCTTTTTTCTTTCGACATGCTGGATCTTTGAAAAGCATGTCAGTCACATTGTTGTCCTGTCAGGATGGATGACAGCAGTTTGATGTTCCTGACTCTGACACAGGTCAAATATCCACAGTAAACATGAGACTTCAGAGAAACAGTTTAAACTAATGGGCTGTGACAGGGGAGCAGACAGAGCTCTATTATTTACACAAAGTGCACACAACAACAACAACAACGTGTGTTTGAGGAGACCACAGTTACATTTGACCGAGAACCTGACATAGAGGTCAGGGATGCACCAGTATCGGATATCGGAGCCGATTCCAGAAAAAATACAATATTGGGTCGAATCCAAATATCTGATACTGAAACGATGATTTGACCAACTTCATGTATAAATGAATATTTATACATAATAAGTAGAACCTGTAAAATCCAGTCATTGAATCAGTTTTACATACTGTAGGGTGACCAGATTTTCTTACTAAAAAACTGGGACACTATTTGGGATTTATCGTAGGCAAAAATTCTTCAGTCTTCATCTGTACTCTGTAGTTGAAGTGTAGGACATTTCGATCTACACTTCAAAGTACAGATGAAGACTGAAGAATTTTTGCCTACGATGGACAACTCCTGTACGACTGAGAACCTACACAAACATATTTGGGATTTAGTTGCAAGGCCAGCCAGGGAGCCATTTCTTGACTGTGTTTCCCACGCTAAATGGGTAAAACTGCTTGCTAATGTCTGCACACATCTTGCGCCAATGGACCCTCCGACCACCACCATTCAGTCACCCAGACATCATTCATCCTGCACAACTGAGCACAGTTTTTGAGCACAACTGTATTTAGCTATAATCTGGTGCAGTACTACATATCTGTCTCTGTACATTGTCTCTTTAATAAAGATTATTGTAAAGATCACTATATGTTGGAGTTGTCTATATTAATATCTCTAACAGAGGTGGTAGCATGTTTATTTACTTATTATGACGTACAAAATCAGGAAAACTAAGACTGTGACAGAACAAAGCACATATTATCGGTATAAAGAATGAGTAATCTGCAAGTTTTAAAAGGAAAATCCGGTTGTTTACACGGCTGAACTGTTATATCAGATTGTTTTGACAAAGCTGAGATTCCTGGGAAGATATTTGCATAAATCAATGTGGGCACGAGGAGCGGGAATTCAGTTTGGCAAGTCGACTTTTAATCTCTCCTCGCCGTAAATCACTCCTCACATGACGCTGGCAACTTTCCAACTGTCACGGCCCGAGGGCAAGAAGCTGTCAGGGATCCAGTCAATGCTTCGGTCATGTTTGTATCGGGGGTCAGAGGCGCTGCGGGGGGGGTTCCAAAGGGCGACTACATCATTCACATAATAATACACTGAGTTTTTATGAACTTGAATGTGTATTTATTTCATTGAAGGAATACTTAATAAAAGAAAGTCAATACGTGTTCAAATCCAGTCCACAAACCTGCCATGTTGTTGTTATGGCTGAAAGTCCTTTGTACTGGCCAACATCAGGCACATGTTTTTGAATATTGTCCCCACATTTGGATACTTTTATGAGAAAATAATTAGACCTTAGTTCACATGTGCTGACACAGAAGACATAGGACTTTGTGACAGTTTTTGTTTCATGTGGATTGGCCCAGGAATTACAGAGAAATTAGCAATAAACTAAGACAAGAAATTTGCAACCTATTGCCTTGTGTATGAACTGTGCTCTTCAAATAAACTTGCCTTGCCTCTTTAGCTTATACAATAGTTTGTTTGTTTTTTTGCAATTTTGTGTAAATCTATATGAAATGAATGACGGTAACATTTAAAAAGAGTGATTTCATTTTACTGAGGGCTCCGTGGAGTCGTCGGATCAATAAACGGGCCGCGACCTGCTGGAGTTTTGGAAGTTTGTTGTCCACAGATGAGTCACATAAAAGTATATTGAGTTTACAATGAACTTTATATGAATTTGGTTATATAGAATCTAATTTGCCCTATTGTCACTGTTTCCTCGTGTAAAATGAAGAGAAAACAATTGGAAAACCATTACATTTCCTTTTTAATTAGATTGAATTCTTATCATCGGGGGGGGCCTGAGGAGATCTTTGGGGTTAAAAGGGGACCCACGACACTCTCAAGTTTGGGAATGGCTGTCGGATATGAATGGGGGGGGACTTCTACTGTTCCCATGATGGTCACCAAAGCTGTATCATTTACAAGAATTGAGTCAAATGCAACTTGTTATACAACTGGCAACATTTTCTGTGGCACCTACAACTACTCCAACTACTTTAGTGTTACAACTATTACTACATCAGCATAATCTTGCCACCCACGTCAAAAATGTTCCCTCTTTTTTTCCTCAATCACAACCAACTATCGGTTTTCCTCAAGTTAGCACACGTTTGTCTGAGAAAGTTACATCTTTTAAAAATGTGCTGTAGCAGTAGGAGCAGTGGCAGGATTACATAATACCCATTAACGCTGTTCAAGACCAGGTAGTAGAAACCGATAAATACAAGAGTCTGAAATGCTGTGGCTTGTGGCGACGCCCTCGACATATTAATGAATGTGTTGGATCAAATCTGAATAAAATGCCCAGTCAACAGGAAATTATCCCGGATTCATGTTTGGTTGCTAAGGAAGTGCTTAGGGAGGAGATAAAATGGCCCAAAGCAGCATGACCCTCATTGAATAGAGATCATGGAGCGATTTCAGGAGCGCATGCTAAATAGTAACGCTGACAAAGCCTAAACCTAGGAAATACTTAAGTGTCTGGTTTATCTCAATAAATAAAAGAGAAAGTATTCAGTTTTAAACACTTCCTTTCAACCTTTTCATCTGACCGCGCTGCACTTGGACTTTGTTTCTTCTTTGTGTTAAAGAGGATGAGTGTGCCCTTATAAGGGAACGGGTCGAGGGTCAAGTCGGTCCCTTCATCTCTGTGTGCGGTGTTTGACTTTCAATTATTTATACACGGGTGGCCAGAATAGGAAACTGTGACGACATGTTGATATGTCGGAAAAATGGCTTTCTTGGAATTGGCCAGTCCCCAGCGGAGTCGAGGGATCCTAATGTCTCAAATGTGAATAAATACATGATTAAAGCTTGTTCTCCAGAAATGTATTTTTAGATATTCAGCAGGAACTGTTTGGTGCATATTGAATGATAGGCCATAGCTGCACTGTACATTAATAAACAGTGGAATTATTTGAAAATGTCTATGGTTTATTGAAGATTTGAAAATAGGGCAGAAGACCAAGGATTATCGAGTATAACCTTTTCCAGGTTTGGACACCATTTTGAGGACTATTTAACGTTTTGAATAGTTTTTTCCTATATCGAACAATGGTCCTAATTCTTTGGTGCGTTCATGTTGAGGGTTTGTTTTGTGTTCATGTGGTTCTCATGTCGGAAATCTTTTATCAATGATTGTGTTCATCAAAAACCATTTGAATTAGCAACTCAAAAGCTAAACTTTTTATCAGATATCATGTTAATTTTCTTTTTGCATTAATGTCAGGCATTTATCTCAGAAATATTATACGAGGACAACAACAGCTCACAGAATTTTGAAATATGAATGAGAATTGTTCTTTATGCTACTCCTATTCTTCATTTCATGGAAGGTAGTATTACTATTTTTGTGTTGGATCAATTGTAGCTTTTCCTGTCATTGCATCAACATGAAAAGATAATGAATAAATGAAGTGATGTCCACATGAACGTGGCATTATATGGTTTGAAATTCATGGGCAGATAGTAAGATGAACCTGCAAAGTTGCAGTCCTCATATTCTTTTTTTGGTCTTAACTCCATTTGCTGTGTTTGGAGGAAGAAGAAGGATGAGTATTATCCCAATAATACCATGCCTACAGTGAAGCATGGGGGTGGAAGCATCATGCTCTGGGGCTGTTTTTCTGCATAGGGGACAGGACGACTGCACTGTATTAAGGAGAGGATGAACGGGGCCATGTATTGTGAGATTTTGGCCAAAAACCTCCTTCCCTCAGTCAGAGCATTGAAGATGGGTCGTGGCTGGGTCTTCCAACATGACAATGACCTGAAGCACACAGCCAGGAAAACCAAGGAGTGGCTCCATAAGAAGCATATCAAGGTTCTGGAGTGGCCTAGCCAGTCTCCAGACCTAAATCCAATAGAAAATCTTTGGAGGGAGCTGAAACTACATGTTGCTCAGCGACTGCCCTGAAACCTGACAGATCTGCATGGAGGAGTGGGCCAAAATCCCTGCTGCAGTCTGTGCAAACCTGGTGAAGAAATACAGGAAACGTTTGACCTCTGTAATTGTTAACAAAGGCTTCTGTACCAAATATTAAAATTGTTTGACTCAAGTGATCAAATACTTATTTGACTCAGTAATATACAAAAATACTGTTCATAAATCATACAATATGATTTCAGCTTCTTTTTTTAGATTCTGTCTCTCACAGAGGAATTGCACCAACGATGGAAATTTATTTCTAAGTGGAGAACTTGCAAAATCACAGGGGGACCAAATACTTATTGGCCTCACTGTATCTCAACAAAATAAAACCATACATTTAAACCTGGCTCTATCCATTATTTAGATTTTGTTGCTGAAAATAGACAATTTTGGCCATTTTGACACATAAAATGCCTCATTTTTATATGAAAACATAAAATGACAGAACCCGTCCAATACATTTTCCCCTCATATTTGTGTCAGTAATGTACAGAGAAAGTTCCAAATTGATGTCACAATTTCTTTCCCTATTCACCTGCGGAGTCCAAATCATGTCCGAGTCTTGCATGTGGACTTGGAAATCATTAGGAAAGCCATTCACAAGACCTGGACATGAACAGGCCAGAAACAAGGCAATCAATGTAAGTGATGTATTGCTGTTTGACAATTTACCGTCATGTAAATATTTTATGAAATCAAACGCATTGCCTCCAAAATCAAAGTACTTTCGAGGCACACATTGGTGATCACAGGTGTGGCGGTGTTTGAAGTCGGCTCTGTATTGCATCACACATTCCTCACGGTGCTTCCTGGTAACACAATAACACTTATATGACACAACTGCAGCATTGCTATTCAAAACACTGTAAGCAATACTGCTCCAGCCTCACGAGCCGCTGAGGTACGTACAGATAATACAGCAACCCTAAGGCATCTTTACATGTTATATGGTTTTAACACGCTTTGAATCATGTAGTAGGGTAACAGTCGTAAAAGCAATACTAATAGACGAGTAGTAATTGGATATTTTTGCTTTTAATTTGGTGAGCACTAAGAAAAGAAAGAGTAGTAACAGGTATCTGTGCCTCTTTTGGTTGCACTGCACCCATTTAGACCTTTGTCCACTGTCCCATCTATTTAGATAATGTCCCACTATTTCAATAAAGCTAGATTTACATACAGAAAGACAATTATTCACCAGTGTTTCCCAGTTTTCCGAGTCATTAAGTGACTTGTGCCAAAATGAAGGCTTTAAATGTCACTGAAAAGCATGGCAGTTGTTTCCAGTCGCTGTTAAATCAAAATGTCTTGATATTTTATGGCCATGAATTCATAAAGTATATAAAAGTATGGCCCAACACTCATCCAACTGCATGTTCTGATTCAATTTTCTGTATTTTTTTGTTTGTTTTACGCAATTATTTTTGCTCAATTTGTCAATTATTTTCCAAATTTGACTCCCTCTGCTTAATCTATTGTTTCCAAATCTTTAAAAAATGATAAATGCATAGAATTGTTGCATTTGAGGCACTACAATTTTGTAATGGGGCATGTCAAAAAATGTATTTTGCAAAGAATGTACAAAATCGTGTCCTATCTTTCCGGATTACAATATTTTGTGGCCTATTTCATCGCTGATCTTCATGTAAGTTTTACTTTCTCTGTCCCTCCATGTCCCACAGCATCACACAACTTGTACTACTTTCACTTCCATTTGAGGTGGTCATCCTAATAATAGTAGGATAGTAATTTTCTACGTAGTTTTCACCTTTCCATTGGTAAAGATCCACATCTTTCTCCACAAAATATTCAAATGACCTAGGGCTGGGCGATATGAGCAAAGAATCTTATCACCATTTTCTTTAGTTTTATTTTGATTTTCTCACAATCCACAATTCACCTTTCCCTTTCCCATCTGGTTCTTCTTGGGTTCAGACCTAGCTAGTTTAGTCCTGGTGTATAGTTTAGTCTTAGGTTTAGTCTTGGTTAAAACCTGTTTCAGTCCATAGCTTTGACACGCTTCCCTCATGGTTTAGTCCAGGTTTAGACCTGATTCAGACACAGTTTCCTGTTGGTTTATTTCTGATTGAGTCCTTGGGGTTAGACGTGGTTTAGTCCAGGGTGATCATTGTCTCATTCCGTCCCTGGTTTCATCCTTTTTAGTTTGTTCCTGATTTAGACTTAGTTGCTGGCCCTCACTTCTTGAGAAAGGCTTTGTTGGAGCCGATACAGATGAAAGAAACCAGTAACATGTTTTAAAAGATTTGAATATGTATTACCCCGGTACAAAAAAGGCTTTTTCAAAAATGTGACTAGAGAATTGTACTGTTGGTGCCTTGGTTCTTTGTTTTTTTTTACTCTTAAATTTCAATCCGTGATATTGTTTGATTTTAGACCTATTCAGACCTATTTTTCTCCTGGTTTAGTTCTGGTTTAATCCTGACAGTAGAAGCAGTAAGTTGAACATAAAAACCACTGAATCACGATATGACGATGTTACCAAAAAAGCAGATCATCATGGAGATCAGATCACGATTCGATTTTTACCTTCACATCACCCAGCCCTAAAATGACCACAGTATCCCAAGCTCTTAATTGAGATACAAGATCCAAGACCTGGACAAAAGCCTTGGCCTTGCGGGGACAGCAGCCAGCCCCTCCACAGTAACAGACACACAAACACAAAGGCGTAGTAATAAAAGGCCTGATATGGCGCTGGCATTGCAGTGTCAGCCCGTCCCCAGTCCTGCTCATGTGAAACCCTGAGTGACTGCATTGTAACGGGGCGCCCACTCGACTGCCCCGCTATCCTCACTGGTCATTTCAGATTACAAACTGGTACGTATTCAACCGCTGGGCAGATGTGCAGACAATAACAAGGCTTTTGTTCAGTCATGACGGAAGGGGGAATGGTGCTGCGTTTTCTCAATGGGCTGGCAGAACAAATGGATGGATGGACGGAGATGGGGAAGTGAGGGTTGTTGTCTCACATGAGTTTAGAATGGCATTGGAGCGGTTGCAATACCAATAGAGCAGTCCCACAACTTCCACTTTGCTTAGTTTCCAAATTCAAGAACCACCTTCAAATCAAATCAAAATTGTTTGTTGTGCGGCCAAATATCACAACACAAGTACAAGTATTACAGATTCATAAACACGAACAGTGCACTGTAAAAAGTAAACTAGAAAGTAGGGCTGTGTACCTTTGAGAACCTGGTGATACGATACATACAGAACCTCGATACACAGGTCACGATACAATACATACCTCCATACAGAGCCTTCTCGATACAATTTGACACCGTTCAATACGATTCAATAACAAAACATGGACCTAACGCTCAGTAGTTTATCGTGAACATATCCACTCACTCAAAAAACTGAACTTGGTGTATTATCTTTAATTTATTGAAGAATACAGAGCATAAAGTATATTTTGGTTAAATGTCTTGCAATAAGAACATTTGCTCTTGATTTGAACAACTAGTTTTGAGAAATCTGTAATAAGATTGCTGTTGTTTCTTAAAGTTGGTGTCAAAACCTTGCCCCATTGGCAGATTTTTTGAAAATGGTTTCTCAAATCAAGGGTAAATTTTCTTACTGGTATGTCAAGAAAATTCTACTTATTTCTGTATTTTGCAGTGTTTGGAAACCAGCAATGGCACAGACACCATACAATGAAGCTGGCAAATGTAATATCCAAATAAGGAGTCAGTAGCAGATGGGTAGCTGCCTCAGTCGTGCCCCGTCCTTTAGACCCTCCATCAGAAACCACATTGAAGGAGCGCTCCAACTCCCTTGGACAGTCAGGCTATACATGGCCCAGGGCTGATGAGAGTCCAGCAGATAAGGCTGTGGAGGTAAGGTCCAGTCCTTGCTGGACATTCATGACAGCAGGAGGAAAGTGGAGAGACTCGCCCAGGTAGAAGGGTTCAGGGGTTCATTAAGCCAAAACATTTACAATTGATATGGGATACTATCAAAACAATGTTCTGTTGATTCAAGAATTGGGATAAGAATGACTTTCACATCTTTCAAAGCAATTAATCAACTTTCATGTCTTGGCAAAAGCCTGTGATCCACTGAAAATAGATTTCTCACCCACTTTCAGACCCCTGCAGTGCCCACCTGGAGAGAACCATCTAAGTCATAAAGACATTTTGAACTGAATTTACTCCCATCTAGTTCCAGCAGGACTTTTAAATTAACAAATCATAAGCCTAATCTATAAATGTCAATTAGCATTCCCTGACATTACAGTATCTAGAGCTGAAGATACTGCCACATGTCCTATTTGTTTAACCCCGGCCAACAGACACCATTACCTCACCGCGACTTAGGTCATGTTTGCTCTCACACTACAACAAGCGCGCACACAAACACCCCTCCCTCCAGCCCCCTGTCCCGAAGCCAGCGTGGGTGAATCAATAGCTCCACAGAGACAGAGGCACATCCAGATCGCTGACTAAGGCCAACTTTTCTCACTGCAACAAAAAGTGGAAACTCGGGCGGAATTAATTTATACAAAAGAGCTGACCTTTACATCGTCTGCACAGGGTTCGATCAATGTGTCGGTAATGAGCGCGTGCCTAACATGATGCTGATGGATTATATGTAGTTTTATCAAAGTCATTTACAATTTTGTTTGAAAAGTGAACTAATTTAAACAACATGAATAACCAATAATCCAAATACACTGGGTCATTCAAGCTAGGGCTGCAAGATTAACCACCTCTCATCTACATTTCAATATCAAAGGGCCCAATTAGAAAATCGCAAAGATAACCTAACCCTATTTAGAGCAGTGGATCTCAACTGGTATGTCCTTGACCTTGTGATCCACACTACCACATACTGTATGTTCTTTCAACAAAATGATTTTATTTTACATGTATAAAGCCTGCTGGCCATGTACAGTTGTGGCCTAAAGTTTACATCCCCTGACAGTTTATCAGGGTATGTAAACTTATGCATTTCATAGAATATGAATGATAACACAAAAACCTTCATCTCACTCATGATTAGTGGTTGCGTGAAGCCATTTATTGTCAAAGTTGCTTTTCAACTAGAAAAGTAGCCAAATGTCCCAGATCAAAAGTTTACATATTGTGCATCTTGAAACAAAACATCAATTTTGTCAGAGTCCTGTATTTCAGCTGAAGTGAGTTTTTCTTTGCTCCTGATCAATTTTCCTGGCGGTGGTTGAAGGTCATGTAAAGGTTAAATCAGGGACATTTGAGTAGTTTCTGTTTCATTATGATTTCAAAAGAGTAAACTCAGTTCTCTGACAATAAATGGCTTCGCACAACCGCTAACCATGAGTGGAATAAGATTTTTGTGCTTTCATATTCAATGAAAAAGTGGATATGTAAACTTAAAAGGGGATGTCACAACTGTAGCCGAGAAATGATCTGAACTGCGTGGGATTATAGTGTTAGTTCCTGTTTGTTTTTGCTGCTGACGTATTTTGCAAATCTAATCTCAAATGCAATACTTAGAAAAACATGCAACATTCTCAATACTCTTAATAATCACTTACAAAAGGATAAATAAAGGAGCACATCCTTTTACTATGCTGTAAAGTGCTTTAATCATGTATAATACTGAATTATTACATGTATTTCCAAACCAATATGTACCAGCTGGTGTACAGTCTTTGCTCCAAATATCCAAGCAAAAAAATGTAATGACTCCATTGTTCCCCTGTCCACTATCTACACACAGGTGGAGTCTCAATATTTGCTTTTCTGCAATAAACCTCCACTCTACACAGCTATTACCACCACAGGCCATTTCCCTATGACAATATGTGGTCAACCATTAGTCGAGATGGGAGGAGGAGACTGACTGGTAGAAAAGGGTTGGAAAAAATTATGAGCGAAAAGTAATAGCCAACATACAGAAATCTAAAAATGAACTGGATGAGCGGATTAGGATTGGTTACCTGAGGCGAAGTTGTAGACACTATCAGATAATGTATGCATCCTCGATTTAGCCCTATGCAAAGGTTTCAGAATGGTGTTGAAAATGCAATATTTTAACATTTTAGTCCTGAACACAAATATTTGAACCTCTATCAAGATTAATTTAGAACTAAGCCAGGTCCAAAATAGAACTACATTTGAGTAAATGACAGTAACTGAACTAGGTGTCTAATAGAAACATGTCAACTGTTATTGATAACCTTCTTGAATATGTTACAATGTATTACAATAGGAGCGACAGTGGCACAAATGGTACAGTGAGTCGTCTTGTAACCAGAGGGTTAGCGGTTTGAATCGGCACATGCACACTGTGGTATTGTTCTTGGTCAAGACATGGTGGCCAAGTGGATAGCGCTCTTGCCTCACAATAAGAAGGTCCTGGGTTTGATCCCAGGGCATGTTCTCCCCGTGCCTGCGTAGGTTTCCTCTGGGTGCTCCGGTTTTCGCAACCACTAAAAACATGCTGGTCAGGTTGATCTACAGTGGCTGTGCACTCAGTTGCGGCGGCCCAGGACCTACCCTCCATCTGATCTACTGCATGTAATTTCATTGTATAATGACAAATACTTTACTGTACAGCAAGAAGGTCCTGTGTTTGATTCCTGGACCATGTGGGCCTTTTCTGTGTGGAGTTTCTCCCCGTGTCTGGATGGTTTCCTCCGGGTGCTACGGTTTCCATCAACCCAAAACATGCCAAACATGACAAAGCCTGGCTCCACATCGCGCTCAGCTCAGTCTGTGGAGCAGTTCAAAAACAGACTAAAAACTCATCTTTTTGCTTTGGCCTTCAGTTTGATGTAGACCAGACATAATTGTCCCCATTTTTATCTTGTTTCTATATCACCTGTATTTACGTTTTATTATATTGTGTATATTGTTACTGTACCTGTACAGCACTTTGGTCAACTCAAGTTGTTTTTAAATGTGCTTTATAAATAAAATTGACATTGACATCTGGAGATGGGTCCTTGGGCACTGCACTGCGGTCGCCCACTGCTCCTGACGGATTGCCCCAGCGGCATCGAAGGATGGGTCAAATGCAGAGGACAAATTTCCCGTAGGACAATAAACTTCACCTTAACCTTAACTTCACCACCTTGCCTCCAGTCTTGTATTGGTGTATGAATGAGAGTGTGAATGAGTGGTTCCTTGATTTAAAGAGCTTTGAGTGCCTAAAGCAGGTGGAAAAGCAATATATAAATGTAGGGAATGTAGGGAGTCTTCTATAGGGAAGACTTCAATATTGACTTATTAAATCAACATATAGCATGGCAGACGCATATTTAATACTATGCATCGGAAAGCATGAAAATATAGTATGAAAATGGGGGGTTCCTATTCCCTTTTGAAGATGTATTATTGTAATTTCTGTTGCATTTCTTTTTATATTTGTGATTGTGTACATAACATGTTCGAAACAAAGAATCAATCAAACACAGAAAACATCAAACTTAGAAGCATTAAGCACCAATAAAATTATCTCAAATTAAAATAAAGTCTAAAATTGGCAAATGACCCTGAGAACCAGCCTTAAAAAAACCCAAGAACAGAGCAACTATTATAGCATTAAGGGTTAGATTTCCTTTATGGCAGTGCCTCCCTTAGTACTATGAGGAAATGTGGATCAGGTGCCCATTACAAATGACTGCAGCATGATAACATTCATCTGAGTCGCGGTATAAAGCTCACACCTAATTGTAAACAGGTAAATGAATCACATCTGATAGCGGTCACGGGCGCACACACAAAGTTATGTGCAAACTCAGCTGTAGAGGAAAAAAACTAACATAAACATCCATGATTCATCAAGGCATGTATAGACAAAACAATTCTAGAGCAAGGTTTATGTACCACAGTGACAAATCGAGGCTACAGAGTTACCAAGTGTAACAGAATACTCCACAAATCTCGTTACTTTCTAGTACCGGGCAAACAGGAATTCTATCTCTCCAAACTATGCATCATGCCCGTAGGCGCACTTTGCAGGACACGCCATTGCAGTATACGTCTCGCCATAGCGCAGTCGTGTCGCTTACCGTCAGATAACAGAGCTTAAAGTCCGCTTACCTGCTCTTCGCGGTCACCTGTGGCGGAAGAAGCCATGTTGGTGCTGGAGTGTGCAGCTGCCCCCGTTCACAGGTACGGAGTTGTGGAGCGAGGGACCAAACTTTACGCACGGAGGAGAGCCGACGTCCAAAGTCACGCGCAGCAGTGGCATTGGTTTATTAAGTCCCACACTTGGTAGGTTTTGAGGGTAAGTTCCAGTAAACGGGACTCACGGTGCGCTGTGCCTGCTGGGAAACTCCAGGTGAAAGTAAAGTGTCCCGCTGCTGCTCCGGGACAGAGTGAGAGTGGGGGCGAAGATACCGACGCAAGGGGGCAGTGTTTCCACGGGGAAAGCATGTCCTTGTGAAGTCAAGTGCAGGGCGACTTCTGATTATCAACGTGGATGGCTGCTGCATACATGGGAATTTAATTAATAAGGCTGTATGCAAATTAGGTGAATAATCTCTAACAGTTTGCATCCCAGACATCAAAGGTAAAGTTACTAAGGATGAGCAAAGATTCTTCAGTCTTCACTCTGTAGTTGAAGTGGAGGACGTTTCTTTCTTTATCCAACGTTCTTACTACAGAATACATTACAGATGAAGACTGAAGAAACTTTGCATAGGATGGACAACTCCTGTACGACTGAGAACTCACACAGACAGATTACTCAAGGATACTCAAAATCTGCACTATCCTGTATAGTTGAGCATCTCTGCCATAATGTAAAGTTTGTGTAATACAACTACCAGCTTGAATTATGAAAGAATTATATGAAAAGTAATCATGACTACACTAACTGATTATCTTTTATTTTTGTGGTTTAAAACAAGAGAAAGTATTTCACTGGCAAAATATCTACAATGAGATACATGAACTAATCATTTTGCTCAGTTATTTCATATGGTGATATAACAGCATTGTAGGTCAAGAGCCAAACTTTGAGCCAAAACATTTGAACATGAAATCCTTGACTTGACCTGTATAGTATAGTAATACATGACAACAGCGGCGATACATTATCCATGTTTTATTACGAAACATACTATGACGGGAGTGGAGTTATTGCAGACTGGAGTACAGCTGATCGATCTGAGGCTGGAACAGTGATTTGAGCTCGGCCCGTTTGGCCTTCAGCGTTGGGGTCAGGAGTCCATTCTCAATCGTGAACATCTCCGGGTGAAGGTGCAAGTCTTTCACCTGCAGATACCAGAGATACGCGGCAGATAAGAGCGGCTGCAGAGCTTCCCGCAAAGGTTATGTTGTGGTAAAGCTGCCATGTTCTACAATTACTACATGTCATTTCTCAAATTTAGGAATTTAGTTTTAAAAGCTACACAAATTGAGTGTGTGCTGCAAACGGTACGGGAAATAAATATTATTAACATTACAATATTAACAAAAATCATCAGCAATTTGTTTCTTTTTTACATCAAATTTGATCAAATCAAAACTTAAATACTAAATAATAAGGATCAACTCTCGAACTAGAATGAAACTAACCTGCTCAAATGACTTGAGTCCAGCTTCTTTTCCTAGTTTTGTCATATCTGAAAGAATGGCCTTCTTGATTTCCTGCAAAAGGGAAAAAGCATGAAAACACACACTGGCCCAACCACATGTTATGAGCTGCTGCTTTTGGTTTACCTTCTTTTTGCACAGATTCTCTAAACTGCCTTCAATTCCCAGATCTTTGGCAAAACCAGGCAAAATCTCTGGATCTGGGACCACGATGGCAACCAGGCAAGACTAAGGCAGAATTATTGGAATATAAAGATTTGCTTCTTGTGCCACATTTATATTTGAACACATTTGAATTATATATATATAACAGGGGTCTCCAACCTTTTTTACCCTGGGAGCTACTTTTGTGTAACAAAAATGGTAGTGAGCTACTTTGTTTAAATGAAACATGTATAACTAGGCCTATAGGACTACCAAGATGATAATTCAACACAATAAAAGAAAATTACAATACTCCCGCTTTATACTTTGCTAGATTCAGCTAAATGTTTAGACATTTTTTGTTCAGAACAAAAAAAATGCATCTAAAAATTGACTCATCAAGCGTATGAAGAAATGTAGAAAGCCTTTGGCGGCTACTTGGGAAGGGCTGGCGAGCTCCCGAGCTACTGGTTGGAGATCCCTGATATATAATAATGGATTTACCTGCAGACTGTCTCCATGCACAAACACCTGGGCCACTGGCCCACTGCGCACATACACGTTTTCGATTTTCTCCGGGGCAATGTACTCTCCTTGAGCGAGCTTGAAGATGTTCTTCTTGCGGTCGATAATTTTCAAAACTCCGCTCTAGATGAAGAAAATGAGGTCATCATGTGAAGGCGGCGATATAACCACAAAAGGGCAGTTGTGATCCTTTCGTTCTCACCGGTAGCCACTTCCCGACGTCTCCCGTGTGCAGCCACCCGTGTTCATCCAACGCCTCTGCGGTCTTCTCTGGGTCCTTCAAGTATCCCTTAAACACATTTTTGCCTTTGATGCAAACCTGGCACACAAAAACAAACGGAAATTATATGAATATCTTTGAGCTATTGCTTTTCTCCCCACCTTCTATGAAATCTGGCTCAAGAAATTTTGAGGTTGTCAAAACCACTTAACATGTTCAAAGAGCGAAAAAAGTCTTTTAAACATTTTAAAAGAACAGCAGTAAATACCACAATTACTACAGCAACCCTCACAGCCCCTATAGCTTCAAAGTACACACCAATAAATGCATTTGAGAACTTTACTTAAGCAAGAGTATCTAGTTGTGCAGAAACACTTAAATCTCTTACTTCTCCTTCACCATTTGAAGCGAAATAATTCATCTCCTCGACATCCACCAGCTTTAAAAAGTTACAGGGCAGAGGCATTCCCACATGTCCTGAACAGAGATCGGTATAAAGCTTTGTTTTATTAGTAGATACAGTTTAATGTCCAAGGGCTACACACCAGCAGTGACGTCCCCCGGCACGGTGAAGGTACAGGCCGCGGCGCACTCCGTTTGACCGTAACCCTCAAAGATCTGTGAGTGAGTAAACACAGTTCAACTTCAGTCAAATCATGGCCCAACATAATTAAATTAAATCAACAAATAATCCACTAAAATACATACAACACACAATTAGATATTGGTGTTTCATTTGGCCTTTATTTAACCAGGAAAGTCCCACAGAATGTCTAATATCATGCGAGTCCTGTTTATGGGGTTTGTACTTTAAGGAATACTACTAAAACAGGGGATCCACAGTTCCAACGGGTATAAAGCACAATTTAGTGGTAAAGTTATGATTTTAAAATGAATTCCAAGTTAATTTAGTTTGTTAGCCTCCAAACAATATGATTTCCCCAGACCTTCTGTGGAGTTAGTCATTACCTGGCAGCCCAGCGCAGCCCTGAGGAAGTTGAGGACCGTGGGAGAGATCGGAGCTGCTCCTGTGATCATCATCCGCACTCGACCACCAAAAGACTCCTAAACATCCAAGCATACAACAACATAGTTTAGAGTTACTGTTTTTACTTTAGCAATTTATATTTAGCATAGATTAAACTTTACCTGAACTTTATTGAAAATGAGCTTGTCCCAAATGCTGTTTTTCCTGACGATGCCATCTTTCACTTCTGCGTATTTCATATCCACAGCCAAGTTTAGCAGCCATTTCTTAAAAGGACTCTTGGCTCCACTTTGAACCTGAACAAAGTAAACGTTGAAATTGTAGCTGCGCTTGCAAGTTTTAAAGAGAGGAGGTCAAATGATCAAATCCTTGAGTTTACGCACGCATCGCTTACTTTATCGTAGACCCTGTTGAGGAGTCTGGGCACCACTGGGAAAACTGTGGGCTGCAGAGTCTTCATGTCGTCGGGTAAAAGTCTGATATCGCCCTGGAAGAACCCCACCCTCGCTCCAATTCCATAAGTTACCACCTGGAAACCGATGGAGAGTCAAGAAATCTACTTCAGTTACTTCAATTCTGAGTGCATTATTTTGCTGCTTGCCATTTTGCCTTTTGAGCCTTGAGAGACACGACAGGAAAAACTATTATTTTGTGTGTACTTTTCAGGTTTTGGTCCAGTTTGCTCTCTTAACAAATAAACTTCCACCTGGAAACTAATAAATAGCCAAATCTTTCCTCAGAACTATGAGAAATTGTAACTTCAATAACATTCTTACATTGTGGTGACAAACTTCCCAGTCTTGTACTTAATATTTTGAAGGTTTGTTCAGAGAGATTTTTCAACATTTAGTTTCTAGCCTGATTTGTTGAGTGAATCCAAAAACAAAATAAAATAGCCAAACTCCCCTCTGAACAAATCTAATATATCAATAAAATAAAACCATGAATTTAATCTGGCTTTATCCATTATATAGATTTTGTCACTGAAATTATAGCCACTTTTTACCATTTTTACATATAAAATGCCTTATTTTCATATGAAAAACATAAAATGACGGAAGACTTGCAATACATTCGTTTCTCATATTTATGTCAGTAATACACAGCAAAAGTTTGAAATTGATATCACTCAATTAAAAAATGATCCCCATTTCCCTGCACCTCTCATTGGATGTGCAAAAATAGTCAGCAATTTCAAAGTAATGCAGTTGATTAAAGATTAGATGGCATAAATCGCTGAATTTCGTCATATACAACAGGTTATATAAAAGGGTGGATGTGAATATGAAAAGTCTAAGCAGCGCATACCTGCACAACTCTCTCAAACATATGAGCCAAAGGCAGGAAGGAGATGGTGACATCACTGGGAGTCAGAATCACTGTTGACTGGAATAATAAAACAAAATCCTCTTATTTCACACTTAAAATGAAAGGACAAACAATGTTTTGATCTGCAATAAGACAGCAAAAACTACTTTCCTTTCAAAAAGCAAGAAACATAGTACATCATACAGTACCTCAAAGGTCTTAAAGGCTCCAGCTGCATCTGACACTACGTTTTCATGGGTCAGCATCGCCCCCTTTGGATTTCCTACAAGTTTCAAACAGTGTATGAAAAAACTGCATATCATTACTTTGATGTATTTACTCTTTGACTTTACCTGTTGTGCCACTGGTGAAACACACAATACTGAGATCCTCTGGCTTTGGCGGCTATCACGGCAGAAGAGTAGAGTTTATATTGAACTTTTGATGTAGGAGATACAACAAACCCAGTGATGCAGGAAGATGCAAATGGATTCAATGAAAATGGTTGTTGATCAAAGGCTCTACCTCATTTTATTTTCTAGTGGAATGATTTTATGTATCATTCTTTAGTATAATGTAACCTCAAGTGACCCTGCAAGTCGTGAAACATGCCTATAAAGTATAAAGCCATCCCTGTGAAGAACTGGGGTCTTAGTTTTTTGTACAATTTTATTCATATTGTCAACCAATGTATGATGAATAATCTTACATTTTTTACTTCAGACGTCCATTGTATGGTTTTCTAACTTTTCAGAGAATCATGAATGATAATGAACAGAAAGAAACTCACTATGGGCTTTTGCCGATTGTCTTTACCCAGAGTCTAAAAAGAAAAAGCAAAATAATACATCATTTTAATACATCGTTTTTACATGTCTCCGGATGTTACCAAAACACATTCACCTCGACGTCCTGCATGGAGACTATCTCCACTCCGCACTTGTTCCCGCGCTCCGCCAGCTCAGCGTCGAAACTGTCCATGACCACGATGGTTTTGAGGACTGGGGTCTGGCCTTTCTCCACGTTCTGCAGCAGCGTTTGGGCTTTGCTTTGGTTGTCGCACAGCACCGTGGAAATCTCAGCTGAGAGATAATAATTTAACAAATGAGGGGAAAAAACACACTGACAACACTTTAAATCCTGAAAAAGTATAACATTTTTAGCCAGAGCCGTGAGGATTTGTGCTAAATTGAAATAGACACACAGCTAGTTGGGAGCAGGGGGTGTGAAAAACATTAGGGATATGACAACTAATAAGATTCATTTTGACTAGTTAATTTTGGACAAAAGAGAAAAAAAGTACTTTGTTGTGGGTCGTAGGAGCCGAGGGAACAACCCAATAATGTTCATCAAAAGGAGGCATAACTGTGCAATAACTTCTTCTTTGATTGCCATGTGCAGCTCTTGGTTTGTTTGCCATTTAAAGCTGATGTAAATTATGAGGATGTGACAAACCCAAGCTCTGGTAGTGATGGCAACCCTTTTTACTTACTAAAAATCAGAATTAGTGTGTGCCAATACCTCGTTCGATGATAAAAACCAGAGCTTCAGCGCCCAGAGTGTCGTAGAGAGGGACGGCCACCATGGAGTAAGTGTAGCAGGCCATTTCCCCGATGATCCACTACAGACGAGGAAGAGAGCGGTCAGTGGTCAGCGGCTTCCCCTCTCGTCCCGGGCAAGATATCTTTAACATATGGTACAGCCTCATCTCAGAACGGACTTACCTCTGGTCGGTTTTGAGCAAAGATCCCGATGAAAGTGTCGGATCCGGGCTTTAGGCCTTTGTGTAGGAGCCCAGAGCCCAGATGTTCTGCCCTGTCCGACACCTAAACACAAAGACAGTTGTAATAGACTAATGGTCATTCATTTGAATATTCTGAGACATTTTTGGGCTGTACCTCTTTATACTTCAACCACTGATAGGGCCGTCCGGGTTTTCTGTAGCCCAAACAAGGTCCATTGCCTACAACAACAACAACAACATATTGAGTAGTTTTAAACAGTGGTTCTCAACTAGTGGGCAACATTTTTAAACTATTTATCTACTACACTGCAAAAAGTAATCTAGAAATATGCAAAATTTTCTTGAAAAAGTAAACTTGGCCTTGATTTGAGAAACTAATAAAGAAATATGTGCATGATGCAAGTTTTTACACACAAAAAAACATCTAATTACACTGAAAATGAGAAAAATGATCTTACTTCACATGAAATAATAATTGTTGATGTTTTTTCTTAATTTCTAGGATTATTCAATGCTTATAAAATGATCAATTGTAAAATATATACAGTATTTTTGTACATTATTTATATACTAAATTCAATTCTTATTTGGATTGTGGCTTCATATTATACATTGGTTTAAAAAGAAAAAAAAAGTATAATCCAGCTAAACACATCACCAGCCATTGTCCTCCTTAGTAGTATTTCAATTTCAATTTCTCATTTCAGGACAAAATAAAGATGATTCGTATTGAAAACTGTGCCTTCAATCAACGAGTAAAACACTACTCACCGGAAACTCTCAAACCCCTTTGGAAAACCTCATAAATGGTCTGTGCGTCGTCGTAGAAGAAGGACATCAGGTTGTTGTTGCCGTCCAAAATGGCGCTCTTACGGGCTCCATCCTAGAGACACAAACCAACCCTATGAGACGATGAGCATAACTTAAATGTCACAGAAAAATTGCACAAATATAGGAATGAAAAGTATGAAAGTTGTGTGTACTTTGTCAAAATTGATCTCTTCTTGGGCAGGAGAAATTGTTATTCGTTATTTTATTGTGAGTTGTTGCCGGTGATTTCTCCTTATCCCATTATGTCAACAAAAATGAGTGATTGGTGTTTCCATCAGGCAAGAGAGAGGAGGAAGAGAGAAATGTTGTAAAAACACAATACAACAAGTCACTTTCGCAAGGGAACAGCAAGACACTTCCTGTACATACAAGATGATAATATTTGGCCATTAGGCATTTAAATGCTGCTTAAAACAATAAGGTGTCATGAGGATTCACTACCCAGTCATTTACAAAACCAACAAAAAGCTTTAACAGATTGCTTAGTACTTCGGAGTATAAATCTTCACATTGAATTTTAAAACTACTTCAAATGAATCAATACATAAAAATGACCTGCCTCCATCACTCTCTCACCAACTAACTTCATATCCTCCTTCTCCAAATCCACAATTCTCTTCATTCTCTCCACAGCATCTTTATCCTGAACATCGTCCTTCCTTCACCTTTACAACCCCTCCTCTGGTCAAGTCCAAACCATTGGATTATTCTGACTTTATCTCCAAAATATCTAACATGAGCTGCTGCCATTTTGATGGTCCATATTCAATCCATCCTCGACATTCGCTAAGAGAGGCTCCACATTTTCAGGTCTGTAATCTCCATCCTGCCCTTTGTTTGCACACGGCTGCTTCCTGTAACTAAGGATCACAATCTCATCTGCAAACATTGTGTGGATATTTGTGTTCAAGCCGGTTCTTCCATCACCGCAGCGAAGAAGAAGACGGACAGAGCTCAAGATCTTGTGCCCAACACGTGTTACATGACTTGAGATGCAGTATTTAGCTTTTTGTTGTACTTTTATGTCTTACCTTGATGCCGACGGTTTGGCACTGGAGGTCCACCGGGGGGCGCAGTGGGCTGGGTCTGGAGTTGAGGTAAAACAGTGTTGCGGCTCCTACAGCGAACAGCGAGATGATGGCCGAAGTCGGCAGAGGCGAGAACAGGAACTGGACCAGGCACTCCATGGTGCTGCAGAGGACACATGAAGTATTTAAAACAAAAAACTGGAATTTAAAGTTGCATCCAAAAATCATTTTTAAAGCCTGAATTAAATGTAAGGCAAGAGGAATGATGCTTAAAAAAACTTAAGCAAAACATTGTTTAGAGGCAGAATAGACATGATGTATGCCATATTCTTTTGAGCCACTTGGGGGCAGTAGCACAGAGACCTAGATCTGCTTTTTTGAATGGAAATTTCTACAGCTCTTAAAACAATAAATCAACTTGACAGTTTTATATTACGTCATAATGAATGTTTCACTTTTCAAAACAGATGTCTTAGTGTGTACAATATAACACACAAGAGTAATATGTTTTACATTGCCTAGGCACAAAATGTTTATTTACAATTTTGAGCACAAGTCTCAGGCTAAAATTAAACAAACTGCACCACTTTCATACAAGCAAAGTGAGTAAAGTGCCTTGACCATGTGCAGCACTGATCAGCCACAACATCAGCCATCACAATATACACATTGTCATCATGTTTTGTTCACAGAACTTCAAAAAGATTTTTTTAGAAAAAGCAGAATCGTTCCTGATCTCCCAAATGTTTTAAATTATGTTTCAAATGTTTTATTATGAAATATCACAATAATATTGTGCAGTCCAACATACAACATGCCTGTTGTTAAGTGGGCACTTCTCCAAGTAGTGGCATAGATTTACAGCATTTAATTCAGGAGTGCCCAAAGTGTGGCCCGGGTGCAAATGAGTCCCTCAGACCAAGTTTGAAGGCTTCTTGTTGAAATAGCACATTGCCAGAGATGATACACAAGCTCACAAGCTTTTGCTTCTGCCTACTCCTTTTGGACATCAGACCTGCTTTGTTTGTATATATTTATGTATTCATGTTTTGCTTACCAAGCTGACCTATGTCCAACTTTGTGAAATTCAGATGCTCAAATAAATAAATAAAAAATATAAAAAAAAGATACTTTGTTCTACAAGTTTAACAATTCTGCACAATTAAAACCTCAAAAACAAACATTTTATTGTGAGACAGAGCTTGCATTCAGGTTCCAGACTAGATACAAGCGTGGGGAAAGGTTAAACCTCTCTTAAATCAACCCAGCTGAATGTTTGACTGCACTGGCCATCGATCTGTGGCCCTCCATGCCGTAAACACTTCAATATGCGGCCCTCGATGAGAACGGTTTGGACACCCCTGATTTAATCCAAACACATGTGGCATAGACCAATACACTGTGTGTTATGCAGCCGAGTGGACTCTTACCTGCCTTAGTCCCACGACAGTCCGAGGCTGGTCCTGTTGCTGCACTGCTGCGCTGACACCGAAGGTGAGATCCTCCTCAGCTCTGAACAAGACACCCATAAAAACATCTGAGACAAACCTTTGCACCTTGGCCTCCATCTACTGATAAAACCAGCACATTTCACTGCTGTCACAATCAATTTCCGCAATTTACCGCAATATTTTAAATGTTTTGTTGCTGAACTATGCAAAGCTAATAAATACTGTAAATAAAGTGCATTTTATTTAACTCCCATAACTAACTCTGGTGTTATTTTTGTTGATGTGTCAAGATGTAACCACACAGAAGTCACTTCAGTTGAAAGGTTAAAAGGTCACAATTTATCTCATCAAAATCTGGCTCAAAGTGCAACGAAAACAGAGGAATCGCCTGAACTTAAGTCGTGTGTTGTGCAAATAAGTGAAAACTTGGGTAGACCGTAAAATACATCTTAAACCCATTTCAAAATCTTCACTTTCATGAAGTATCCATGAATAAAACTAGTACCTCAATAAATGACCCAGAACAGATTAGACAAAGTAAGTTCTACTAGAATCTAGGAAGTATCAGTGAATTAAATCATTTTACAGCACAACAAAACACAATATTTTAAATAATCTAACACATATCAGTGGATTAGCCTGATCATAGGCAATCTAATCTAATCCTCTCAGTGGAGCATCAGTTTTAAAGAGACAGTGTCTAATAAAATCTTAACCATATGTGTATGTTTTCTGCATGCATTTAATCTAAGTCATCCCATCATCACCCTTTAAGTATGCTTCTTCAAGACAGCCATAATAATTATAATTCCCTCTATTCAAATGTTGTATTGTTTTACAACCCAAAATGTACACATAAGAGAACAAACCGCAGTGACTGTGGTCTAAACAGATTAAAATTGGCAAAATGTAACAAATATATGCAAATTTCTTTCAAAACTCAACTTTTTGAGGTTTGTTTTGCAGACAGGTTTTGGAGCCCCCACCCCTCACTGTTCTAAGGAGGCCATGGGTCACATGTACGTACAGTATGGCTGCACGCTGCACATTGACAGTATATAATGTAACATATGATGATTGTCACATCCTGTGGCCTTTTCCAATCTCAAAATACACCAAACCAGGAAAAACCTAAGTAGGAATTTTGACAAACTTTAAAAACAGTGTCAACAATGTTTTTGAACATTTAATCTAACCCACAAATGCTCTATATTGTGAACATAAATGAATTTAATACCCATATCAACAGGATTTTCTGCTTGAAAGAAGGGAGATTGTCTAATTGTTTGTCTATATTCTACCCAGCAACTATAGCCCTCTGCAAACGAGCACTGGTCTTCCTTGGTGTAGGTCTTTATTTATTTTACTAGACCTTCATTAGGCCTGTTTGGTTGAGTGTTTACCTGGTGGTGGGACGAGCAGAGGTAGTTACAGGGACATGGGACTCGCTGGGAACGTGAGGATCAAACCCCAGAGGAGCAAAACCCCGCTGAAACCCTCCCTCGGACCTGAAGTGCAATCAGTGTCCACGTGCACGCCACGGTCACTCATTAGCGCCGCCAACGAGCCACAGGTGCGCGAGGAGGTGAGAGGACCCGACATGGCCCCGACCTGCCCCTGCTGCCCTCTGCCGCACTCTGCCGCTCTCTTCGCGGCCCTGACCAAGCACGATCCGCGCCCTGGAGGATAACGAGACACTTTGCACCTTCTCCGTAACCACACATTACTACCACAGTCCGCGATTTAGCTCATTAAACGTGGTGCAATTTGGTGTTGTTTGCACACACGAGGTGAAAAGGCTGGGCTGATAAAGGTAGTAGCCTAATGAACTTTTGACACGTTTTATGATGGATGAGATAAGGTTGATTTCTGTTATGTAATTCGGTTGGAGACATATGGAGAGGTGGGTCGGCTATAAAAACAATAAGACCTTCCAGAATGGCCCTAGAGCACGTTTGAGGACCATTTTTCGTTTAGCAGAAGGCAAACTTGAAAACAGAAAGGAAAAACAAGAGTAGAGCCTTAAAAAGCCTACATTACACGCATTTATTATCGAAACGGGCGCCATCTAGTGAAATAATTTTAGTAGTTCAGGTTAAAGAGTGAAACTAAGATTATGTTTTGACTTATTTCAATAGTAGATACTTTCTTTTTAAACATTTTTTTCCAAAGACATTTTATTGCCATTATAAGTGAATGGACTCACAAATTAGGGATGTTCTTAAGTGCAACATGAAATACTTGTTGAAATAATGATGAATAATCTATAAAACTATTAAAGTAGACACATATAGTGTGTCTTTTCTTGTCAATTGTGCTAGTCTTTGTGGTCCGTTGTGTAAATGTTTTTTCTGTCTGTAAATGTTTTAATATAGTTTTAAATAAATGTTTTAATAAAGAATAATTAAAAAAAAGTAGATGCATATAGATCACCGTGTTCCAATTAACTACTATTTTTTTAACCTGCCCCTGCCATATGCACTGTATATATGTATTAAAATAGTAATTAATTGGAACATAGTTATCTATATGGGTTTAAAATGTGCCTATAGTTGCATACATTGCACATTACCATATTACAATCCTCCTCCTTGAGCCTTTGAATAGTTTGCCTAACAGTGTCTCACTATACTTACAGACTAGTACTGTATGTGTTTCCCAGTCTGCTGAACCTATAGGGGCACTGGTGATTCTTATTTGAATAATTTTTGATAAGACACATTTTGAAATAATAATGTTGCCTCTCTACAGTTCTTTTTTTACTAGACATATTAATAATATTCATCAAGCTGTATTTTTGGCAGCCATCACAGTCTCCTGTATTGGAAAGAGTTATCCTGAGTAATTAGATTCAACTACTTGACAACACAATGCTAATTTCACTACATTACACTACTAACACCTGCTCATCCCCACTACCTGTACTCCTCCCTCCTCATTCTCTCTCTCTCTCTCTCTCTCTCTCTCTCTCTGCCCTCTTTGCCCATAGGGGGTTTGCTTGTGGGGTATTTAAGCCTGGTTTCCTTGGCAAAAATGTAAACCCCTTTGTTGCACACCTGGAGGATTATCTTATTACCTGTGTCCGCTATGACCCCCTCTCATCTCGTCCTCGCGCTCTTCCTAACCATCTCTGCTACATCTAGCCACAACAACGGCACAAACAACTTCAATAACAAAATCCTTATCGGTTTTCAGGCCCCTTGGAACATGTCCTACCCGTTCAGCGCCCTGAGGCTCGGGGCGGCCATCCAGATCGCGGTGGAGAAGGTCAACAAGAACCCGTCGATGTTGGGCAACTACACGCTGGACTACGTCTTCACGGACACGGATTGCAACCCCAAAATGTCGCTGGGGGGGTTCATCCATCAGGTGTGGAGGGAGAACGTGTCCGCACTGTTCGGGCCGGCCTGTCCCGAAGAGGCAGAGGTTTGGCTCACAAATTATTACATTTGGAAGATTTGAAGAAACAGGGATAAATGTTTTGTGCTGTTTGTTCTGGCTTTCTAAGATACAACTCTTTGTAACTCTTTCTAAACTAAAAAAGATCAATTTAAGAGATAAGATGAGACTTTATTGATCTGACAAAAGAGAATTTCATGCTGCTTTTACACAAAATTAACCAGAGATACAAAATAAACAAATGCGTATGTTTTAAGTAAAAGTGTTCTCTTGGAGGGGTGGTTAGTTCCCAAGCTTTTTCTCTCAGTAGCCGCTATTTCACCCAAGAATGCATCAATAATCCCAACAAACTGCTGGTTCCACTTCGTCAGCCCCCCTCTCTCTCTGATGATTTCAAGACACAAAAAAGAAAGACTTCGACACTATTGTTAATATAATTGAAAACAAAATATATTTCTGAATAAAGGGTGCAAAGTGAGCTATGCAAATATCCATTTATTTATTTTTTATGTTTTGCTGCTTAATGTATACGTTTACATAAGCATCAAACTTTTTTACAGTGCCAAAGTCCCAAATTGCTTTCTCTCTTCATCCAGGTTAAAAAATATGTTCAAAAACAAAAAAAAACCTTGTCCAGTTGGTTTCTGTTTTTGAATCCGTGATCTAGACATTAATTAATATAAAATTCAAATGCTATTTCTTCAATGGGCTACAAATTTGGACCTCTATGTTAAGAATTTCTGGAAACCCTAAAGCTGTGGACCCAAAGGTTGGGAGTCAATGTCATAGACCAGCTATTCCCAAAGTCCAGCAGGTTGCGTTCCCCCTATTGATCCAAAATACCCAACAATAATATGAACTATTGATAAGAATATGTTTTTTTGTTGTCATAAACGTACACTAAAATCATTAAAAGTAACAAATACAGTGGGATAAGTATCGTAGGCAATAATTCTGAAGACTGAAGAATTTCTGCCTACGATAGACAACTCCTGTACGACTGAGAACCTACACAGTGGGATAAGTAGATTTCAAAGTTTTAAAAATACATTCATGATTTGTTCCAAACTCATTACCTTTCTATGCTTATTATGTAGACAACCTTTGTGGGCCCCTCTGCAGCGCCTCCCAGTGGGCCCAGGACCCCACTTTTATAGACAATACAGTGTTTACTATAAAATATAACCCTTCGATTTAAGTTAATCTTTAGACTTGTAATACAATGATATCAAAGGCCTTCTGTGTTCCCCTCACAGGTGACTGGTCTCATCGCGTCGACGTGGAACATCCCCATGTTCGGCTTCGTGGGTCAATCATCCAAAATGGACGACAGTTTCATCTACGACTCCTACATTAAAATCGTGCCTCCGCTGAAGAGGAGCGCAGAGGTGTTGATGAAGACGCTGGAGTTTTTCAGCTGGAGGTACGTGGCGATGATCGGAGGAGGCCTGGACTCGAACACGTGGGACAAAGTGGACGCTCTGTGGAAGACCGTGGAGGAAAGGCTCAAAGAGAAGTTCAAACTGACCGGAGCTGTGAAGTTCGACACCAGCAATCCTCAACTCCTCTACAGTAATGTCAAGTTCATAGCAACTGTGGCACGAGGTGAGACTTATCTGTGAAATCTGTTCATAAAAGCTGACTCTAACGCAGTGGTTTTCAACTGGTGGATTCAGAAGGACCCAAAAGAGGCTCACAGGACCATTATAGTGGGTCGTGGGTAAAAACTGTCTGTTGATAGATCATTAAATAGTTTTCGATAGTCAGAGCCATTCCCAAAGTCTGGATCTTCATGGCCTCCTAATCGTTCCAACAATCCCTTAGGGCCCCCCAATGATAATTGATTCCCTGTAATTAAAAGAATAAGTAAAGTTTTACAACCCAGAATTTACATTTAAAAGAACACAAAGCAATTACTGTGGGCTAAATACGGATTAAAGTGGTACAATTTAAGAAATATCTAAAGATTTCCTTCAAAGCTAAACCTTTTCAGCGTATTTGTTTTACAGACAAGCTTTGTGAGCCCCTTTAATAATAATAATAATAATAATAGCTTACATTTGTATTGCGCTTTACAAGCCTGTGTCACAAGTTTCTCAAAGCCATCATACTTGGTGGTGGTAAATACTATTGTAGCCACAGCTGCCCTTGGGTAGACTGACGGAATCAACCACCACCAACCAATCACTCTCACACAACATTCATACGGACTGTGGATGAAGTGTCTTGCCCAAGGACACAACAACAGTCCCCAATTAATGAAATGCTGCTCAAATATATTTAAATTGTATACTAGTTTATAGTTGATAAAGAATCAGAGTGAAATCTGCCTAAAACAATTCAGTCATACCATTTTTTCAACATGATATGATAAAGCCATGTCACATTTTGCTGTTTTGAAGTCATTGTGGTGATAACAAACAGTGAGGACTCTATGTCTCTCCTGATGGAGGCCGAGCGCCAGGGCCTGATGAACGGGGACTACATTTTCTTCTTGGTCCAACATTTTGAGGTCAGTGGCAGAGTGGTGAGTGATCCTTTACAAACCCCCATATCACAAAAAGCCTCAAACCTCTACGCCAACGTTCATCCGGATTACAATGTGTCTCACTCGGGCTGCGCTGCTTGTGTTCTGTCTTGAGCAGGATAACTTGTGGAAGTACGCGCTGAACAACCGACTCAACCAGGCGGCCATAAGGGCTTTCGATATGGCGTTTGTGATCGGTCAGAAATCCTACGAAGGCTACGAGTACTACGACTTCTTTGAGCAAGTCTATGAGAAGCTGAAGGGTGCCCCGTTCAAAAGTAACCTCACGTCGGACAGAGAGGTAAGCAAGCAATAAAATACTAAATGAGGTGAGACTCTGTACAGCGTCCTCATCCAAATAAGGCTAAATCATTTGAAGTAGGTAAAGGACAGGTCTGAAAACTTTATGCTCCAGGTGAGTCCCTACTCCGCTTACCTCCACGATGCTGTGCTTTTGTATACAATGGGAATAAAAGAAGTCCTCAAAGACGGCAAAGATCCTCATGATGGACAGGAGGTTCTCATGAGACTGAAGAACAAACATAACATACGATTTTACGGTAAGTGAATTGATTCTTTCAATTTATGCATATTTCATGATTGTAAACTAATGAAGAATGGCAGACACAGAATATAATCTAAGCTTCTAGATTATATTCAAGGGTGTAGGCTGTGGTTTAGTTGCTCCTACGGACAAATGCCCTGTTGCAATGGTAAAGATAATTTCCAGGATTTTCATATAACCCCTGATTACATGCTCTCATAATTGGTTTGTCTGTTTGAGCATTTACTGCCCTCTTGTGGCTGAAAGTGGAATCCCTCCTTGTGGCATCATAGTCAAGATCATAATTTACATCCTTAACAAACTTATAACCTACATTTTTCCTATGGGGAATGGCTGGCCTTTACTGAAAAGTGGGATTACCCTTTTAGGAGCTTCAGGTTTGGTCCATTTCGACGAAGACGGCGAGAGAAACTTGGACTATTCCATTTACGACCTGCAACACATCGGAGACGCCACCAAGTTTGTCCCTGTGCTCAATTTTGAAAGCCACACCAAAACAGTCAGGTACGAACCCCACGAAACAGTAACTCAAGTGGAATACACACATTATCTTTTTTTTTCAGACCGACTGCCATGTTCCCTTCCTTGATTTGGCCAAAGGGGAAACCGCCCTCGGACAACCCAGAATGTGGCTTCAATAATGAGCTGTGTGAATGGCTAACCAATGGCACGTTCCTATTATAATCCACTGTAATGTTTTTATTATTTTATTCCATTTGAGCGTTGACACCTTACTTTTGGTTGGTTCTGGTCACAGATATCGCTCTGCTGACCTTGCTGGTGTCTTTCCCCTGCATCGGAGTGGTGGCTGTCCTGTGTATCGGGGTCCTCGTCTTGCAGAAGCTCCGTCTCCAGAACAAACTGGACGACTCGTGCTGGTGGCTTATCAACTACAGCGACATCACGATCTTCAGGGAGCGAAATGTGCGAGAACTATGATGCAACACTGGCAGATTTGAGATATTTTCCAAGTTATTAATGGCCTTTTTGTGACGCACAGGGAAGTCGGGCGATATCTTTGAGCACTACGAACAGTCACAGCCACAGCGGCAGCGGAGGGTCCCAGTCCAATTTCTCCAGTAACAGCTACGGGCTGAAAGATAAAATGGGGAAAGAGAACGTCTACGCCAGCATAGGGCTGTACCAGGTGTGCGCACTGTATGATAAACTAAAATCACATAGTTTCATTTTACTAACAGTAAAAAAAAGGGGGCAGAAAAGAATGAATGAATGAACAATATCAAAATGATCTAGTGATGTTAGTTTATACAGGGGTTCTCAACTGTATGGCATCACGACCCACCATCACTCCATGACCACATGTCGCAAGAATATTTATTACAAACCATAAATGAATGTTCAAACTATAGAAAGTGTCCTGACAGTCTGAAGTTGTCTGTAGATTGGAACATTTTTTCTCAAAACTTAAAAAAACACATAATAGCAACATAATATTTTTAGTATTTTACTGTATATGAATTTTAGGAAACAGATGATACATTTTAATAGTTATTGTTAATCTAATGCTACAAATGTATCAATAATGTTACTAATGTTCCTGTAGGCTGTTTTTGTAATGTGTATGTTGTGTGTACCTGCCCAAGGATTGCAGACGGAGCTGTAGCTAACTCTGGTACACAGCATAGATTATTTTGTGCGTGGTTCCTGACAGATAAACTAATAAAATAACTAAAAAAACTTATGTTTGAATTAAAAATAATATAAAATACTGCATTTTCCCACAGATTACTCTTCTACTATTCAAGTACTCTTAGCATTGAATAATCCTAAAAAAAGGAGTCAGGCAGTGTTGTCATGCTTTTTTATTTGGATAAAATACTGAAAAATATTTTGTAAGAAATTCTTGCGACTTTTGGGCCCCGACCCCCCAGTTGAGAACCACTGGTTTATGCAGTTTTACATTCATTTGCATAATGTTTGAGATGTTATGTTATTAAGGTATCAATAAATGTAAGTATAGGATATCTAGTTATAACTGTTTGATGGTACATTGTTTTTCAGGGAAATCATGTTGCGATCAAATACCTGAAGGACCACATTGGGATTAACGTCCAGAGGCCTTCCATTATTGCAGAGTTCAACGCGGTAATTTCTTTATTTTCTGAAGTTACATTGTATGTGCTTTAAACTTTATGTGTGAGGTTTCATGCACATACAACATATTATTGTTATTAGATTTCTGGAGTGTCATATAAACAGGTTAATGATATGAATGGTGTCTGTGAATCAGAGTTGCCAGGTCCACGGTAATCCAGTGGAATTGTTTTATATCTTAAATTGCTTTTAAATCTTTTCCAGGGTTGAAAAAACCGTTCTGCTTTTCATGTAAAACGGTCTATATTTAGTTAATTTGTTAATTCGTTCCCTATTTGAAATGACAAAACCTAAAAATCGAGATCAAAGGTGCTCAGAACTGCTCTTTAAGTAAAAGGGGGGAGCCCTGGTAACCCTGAAGTGAATGATCTGATTTTGACTGCTGTTATCGGATGTATTTGCATGTGGAATAGTAGTCCGTATTCTAGCTTATTAATACTGTATTATTAGTTTATCAATCTAGACAGAGACTCAAATTTGAAGGCATAGGTTTGGCTCACAAATTTCCATATTTGAAGATTTGAAGAAACGGATAAATGTCTTGTGCTGTTTGTTCTGGCTTTCTAAGATACAACTCTACTAAATTGGTATATTCAATTTTTTGTAACTCTTTCTAAGAGATAAGATAAGACTTTATTGATCTCACAAAAGAGAAATTCATGCTGGAAATTACTTTTACACAAAATTAACCAGATGCAAAATAAACACATACATATGTTTTAAGTAAAAGTGTTCTCTTGGAGGGGTGGTTAGTTCCCAAGCTTTTTCTCTCAGTAGCCGCTATTTCACACAAGAATGCATCAATAATCCCAACAAACTGCTGTTTTCACTTGGTCAGACCCCCCTCTCCCTCTGATGATTTCAAGACACAAAAAAGAAAGACTTGGACACTATTGTTACTATAATTGAAAACAAAATATATTTCGAATAAAGGGTGAAAAGTGAGCTATGCAAATATCCATTAATTTATTTTTTAAGTTTTGCTGCTTAATGTATATATATAAGACCAGGACAAATAGATTTAAGACCAGTTTTTATACAAAATCTTATTGTTGTTAGATTTCTGGAGTGTCATGTCAACAGGTTAATGATATGAATGGTGTCTGTGAATCAGAGGTGCCAGGTCCACAGTAATCCTGTGGAATTGTCCAGCTTTTAAATCTTTTCCAGGGTTGAAAAAACTGTTTGACCGTTCTGCTTTTCATGTAAAATGGTCTATATTTAATTCATTCCTTAATAAGAATCCCTATTTCAAATGACAAAACCTAAAAATCGAGATCAAAGGTGCTCAGAACTGCTCTTTAAGTAAAAGGGGGGTCCTGGTAACCCTGAAGTGAATGTGTTAGATCTGATTTTGACTGCTGTTATCTGGAATGGTAGTCAGTATTCTATCTTATTAATACTGTATTAGTTTATCAATCTAAACAGAGACTCAAATTTGAATCGTCCAAACGTTTTTCTTTGTGTGAAAAGTATTACACAAAAAACAGTATGCAGCCTACTCATTTAAGGTGTCATTTGTGTAGGTTCTCAGTCATACAGGAGTTGTCCATCGTAGGCAAAAATTCTTCAGTCTTCATCTGTACAGCGTGCTCCAGGCCTTCAGTAGCTGATGACGATCTTTGGAGTAAGATCGAAACGTCCTACACTTCAACTACAGAGTACAGATGAAGACTGAAGAATTTTTGCCTATTAAGGTGTCATTGTTTATCATTTCACCCTAATTTCTGTATCTCACTGAACGCAGATGAAAGAAATGAAACATGAAAACCTGGTGCAGTTTTTTGGGGTGTGCATCGACCCGCCGAACGTCTGCCTAGTGATGCAGTATTGTAAGAAAGGAAGCCTCAAGGTAATTAACCAAATCTCTCAACTACGTATAATCACACTACAGTTGATGACTAAACTTACATCTATCTTTCTAGGATATTATTGCTTCGGATGCAGAGCTGGACTGCATGTTCAAGCTCTCCTTTGCATATGATGTTGTCAATGTAAGTTGGGCAAATGTTGTACATGCTCAGGCTGATATAGAGGCTATATGCTTATAATGTACACTGATGGGATTTACCCCATCCCACAGAATGTCATTTATGTATTATTTCTTTTGGTTTGGACACAATTTAGTCCCTTTAGGTCCAAGTCCTGATTTGATTTAGGGTTGGTGGTAGTTGGAAGGTTTATGAACGTTTTAGGAAGTGGCATTTGGTATGAAAAAGTTTAACAATCACTGTTGAATAACGTCTGGTCAGAATGTATTTTTTATTTTTTTCACACTTTCAGTCAAAGCACTTTACATCAAGGAACGACTCACCCATTCACGCTCTCATACTTGCACCCGTGTCACGCAGACTCTAGAGTGTCTTGCCCACTACGACCGTGTGCACCTGCGGGATTCGAACCATCCACGCTACGATTATAAAGCGACCCACTCATTCGTGCCACTGTCTCCCCAAAATAAGTGTACAATTTTCGCAAATAGAAATAAAATCACAATGGGCTTCTGAACCGCTCTTGGTCTGACCCGTCACCTAGGACCTGTTTGTCATGGGAGACCCTACAGGAGCATAATGCCCCAGACACAGAGCTCCTAGGATCATTCAGGTGCTCAAACCCCTCCACCACGATAAGGTGATGGTTTGAGGAGGGGGGACATTGCTTCTTATTTAAAGTAAATGTATTTGCCAATGGGGTAAGGAAATTGTTTGTGTTCCATTGTTATTTTCACATTTCAAGCAAAGATGACTTTAAAACCAGTGAGAAACGTCATGAAACGTCATGAAACTAGAACGGTGTTTCATCAACACCGCAGAGTAAGCTTTAGTGGCCCTCAGTCGGCTGTGCGTCTCCATCTCGAAGCCACCGATCACTCATTTGAGGACAATGAAGTTAAGATTTTAGAAAAAGAAAATAGATGGTTTGAGCTATTTTTTGTTAAAAAAAAAATGAACAGGAATGGGTGCTTTTGCTTTAATTTAGCCTGTTTATAGCAGCATCCTTCGGGTGAAACCAGCCCTCTGTCATGCTAATGAGGCTGGGCCAGAGTCCAAGGCAAGACAAAAAGAAGGTAATTCAGTGATCAGGTGTGAATAGGGTCGTTGAGACTGAGACTGACAACAAAGGTTTTTTTCTCTAGCCTTTAGAACAAAGAGAGGTGGGACTTAAACTCGTCCTACTGGTCTTTATAACATCCACTGGTGTCCAGGTTTGCTCAGTGCTGACAAAGCTCTTTCGATTACAAGTACAGTGCAGATGAAGACTGAAGAATCTTTGCCTAGATGACAGTAGTAAAAATGTCCTTTCTAGTCCAAACTACTCTAAACAAGGTTAATATTATCAAGTCATTTAAACCCATGTTTGTAGATGTTCTGTTTTGATTACAAATGTCTATTTTTGTGTTTGAGGGAATGGAGTTTATCCACAAGAGTTGCATGAAGTTCCACGGTAACCTGAAGCCGAGCACGTGTCTCGTGGACAGCAGGCTCCAGATCAAACTGTCTGGCTTTGGTCTTTGGGAATTTAAAAATGGCCAGAAGAAAAAGATTGCCTCACTGGAAAACCCCAATTATCAAGGTCAGCGTGTACAAGTGTGGATTTTGTTGGCTTTCAATGCAGCGTGAACTAATGATTTATTTACATTTAGATTGCCGTTAGCTAAACCAGGGAAATACATCTAATACACTGTCGGTAATTCAAACCATATTCTCCCCTTAGTTACGGCTTTTGTTTGGCTAATTCTGTTGTAGAGATGTACTGGACAGCGCCAGAGCTGCTAAGACAAGTTGGTCACCACTGCAGCGGGTCGCCAAAGGGGGACGTCTACAGCTTCGCCATGATCATGTGGGAACTCATGTACAGCTCCAAGACGGGCCCCTTCTGTGACATCAACCTGGAGCCAAAAGGTCGGTGCCATTTAAGGATTAACTCGTACAAACTGTGGGAATAATGTTTTTCCTTCAAACAGCGTGGCATTAGGGTAGATTGCACAAAAAGGTCGGAACGCCATCCAAATGAAATGACGATAATAAACCGAAGCTGTAACAAAAGCTGACCTCGCTTTGCCCCGATGCAAGTGAACTCACCAACAAAGCGACTCTTTTTACTGAGGGACTTGAAGGTTTCATCTATTTTGTTGGCTATGGTCAATTACAATTACATTTACTTGCTGATGTATAGAGTTCGCATACCGTAGTTAACCGTCTTTTTAAATGCCATGTTAATAGTCCAACTCTAGAGCTTCAATCACATAAATGCTAATCTGTCCATATTCAATTGCAAAAATGATTCAGACAGAGAAATTAGTTTAATATTCAAAAGCAAATTGTGGTAGAGCCATTTGGGGCTGCGCTGGGACACGCCCACACTGTGTTCAAAGGTGCATTAATCACTAGTCAGGTCATGCTACAGAGGCAAAGGGTTCTGACCGTGCTGGGGTACCATAAACATAGAGGAAAACTGTTAGTTAATTATTTTCCAACTTTACTATAAATGGATTGGCACATCCGACTGGACTTGTGAACATATTGGGTTTCATTTCATCACTTAGGGGACTACAGATGAAAAAATAGCTAAACTAATCTTAATAATCTAATCTAATAAACTAAACTAATCTGAATGAACAATTAAATTAATAAAATGGCAAAATGACTGATTCATTGATCAGCTCTGCTTTGTAAATACACAACCTGTGACATGGTTAAGACCAATGACTGTATTTGTCCGGACCCTGAACATATGCTGAAGGTTCCAAAGGTGAAGTATGTGGACCTCAAGCAGAGGTTGGGGACCCCTGATCTAACATATTACTATTTCCAAACCAGTAATTATTAAAGTTACTTATCCAAGTCACTGTGAGTTACTTTTTTTTTTTTTTTTTTTCCATAAAAAGAAAGATATATTTGTTTTATCATGAGGACAACTCGCCACACAATAGTTAATGTTCCTGTTAAAATGCACTTCCAATGAAGTGAGTATTGGCAAAACCAGTTGTCGTTTGTTTGTTGAGGCGGTGGAGCTGTTGTCGGCAGCTGCTGAATCTGAATAATAAAGTAACTTGTAATCTAACTGAGTTACTTTTAAAATAAAGTAATCAATAAAGTCACTTTATTGTAACTTTATTGTTGCATTTCTTTCTTCACAGAGATGAATTTATAAGCATGTTCCACAACGTTTAGGGAGCAACGTGAAGCTTCTGCCAGCCTGCTTGTCCATGATCGATAAAATACATTAATAATTAGCAGTGGCCTTTTATTTGATTTTAAAATATACTAAAGGAGGACAAAGTAAATTGAGAGAAAGAAAATGAGAAAAAAAAGAATACAGGGTCCCATGCATTTTGATTAATATTAATATCATAGTAAAGATTTTGAAAAAGTGGAGTCTGTATTGTGTTGTTTAGAAGTGAAAATGACAACTCTCTGAAAAACTCTGCTTTGTTGGAAAATGTCTGTATGACTAAGAGCCTACACAAACATTCTTTCAAAACATGTTATTCTGTCTGATCCGCTCTCATGAATGAATAAACCAACATAATGAAACATAAGCCGGAGTTTTGACAGCGCGGAAAGCCTTTGGAAAGAAACGACTTTGCAGATCAAACATAAATGTCATCGTGTCCCATAATGTTTCTGTCAGAGATTATTATGCAGCTGAGGACCCCTTTCCAAGGAGAACCGCTGCGTCCAAATCTGTCCGAGCAACTGTGCGAAGAAAACATCAACTGCCTGCTCCGAGCCTGCTGGAGCGAGAACCCGGACCACAGGCCGCCTTTCGGGTCCATCAGGAGGCAGCTGAGAGACATCAGTCCTGACAGGTTTCAATTTGAGATTGACTAATACTTTAACTCGAAAAGACACAAGCGTGCTCTCATAAAAAGACCAATGTTCTCAAATGGTGGGTCTCAGCCCTTTTATTAGACAAAAATGAATAGAAGATTGTTTTGCGAGTCAGCCAATAATCAGTCTTTTCGATCAGCACAACTCAGTGAGGAAATTCCTTTTTTTTAAGGCTGAAAACTGCAAAATTACAAATTGAATCTCGTCATGATGGATGGATCTAGAAGCTACACACTGAAAAAAGTAGTCTACAAATAACTAAAATATGCATGTGCTGAAAGAAGGAAATAGACAGAATTTGACCAAGATTTAGCCGGTGAACTTGAGACATTGATTTACTAATGGTAGAATGGATGTTGCCAAATAAACAAAGCAAAAAAAGTGTGATGTTATCAGGTTTTTAAATTAGAAGGGTAGAATTTGGTGTAAATTAGTTTTGTCAAAGATGAACAGCAACAGCCAATGGTAATGTTTAACTGCAATTACAGCTTTCTGGTGTCTTGGCCTCCATTTGGTTTTTCATAACTTTATACCACTTCCAGCTTTCTTTAGTTTTATGATTTTGTTCACCACAGTCATGCAAGCATACTGGACAATATGGTGGACAAATTGGAGAAATACGCAAATCACTTGGAGGAGGTGGTGGAGGATCGGACCAATCAGCTGACGGCAGAGAAGGCCCGGGCCGACAGGCTCCTCTCCAGTATGTTACCAAGGTATTTATATAACGCGCAAAGCAGATTTTTGGATGTCCAAACATTAAGTAGTCTGAAAGTCTAAATGTATTACAAATTGAATACAATGTGCATTATTGACCTTTTAGGCCTGCATTTGGATGTAAAGTAAGTAACATTAAATAATAATATTCTTTGTAAAGTCCGTCCATTGGCTGATCTCAGCAACAAGAGTCTTGCAGGGTTACGAGTGGACCAATGACACGAGATTTAATGTGCACCGGGAACAAGGAGGGGCTTTCAGGTTCAATCAGGAGGAGAGGGAGCTAGATCATTTACTTCTGTCTCTGTCTGTCTCTCTCTTTCTCTCCATCTCTCTCTCTCTCTGTCTCTCTCTCTGTCTCGCTGTCTCTCGCTGTCTCTCGTCTCGCTCTCTGTCTCGCTGTGTGTGTCTCTGTCTATTCTATTCTATTCTATTCTATTTTATTTTATTGTTACTATTATTACTATTACCTGTTGTTTTGCTTCTTTGATGACACTTTTTCCTGACTTTGTGCACCCCCCTGTGTGATACTGTCCTAAGAGCTGTTGTGACAAGTAAATTTCTCCATTGTGAGATCAATAAAAAACTATCTTATCTTATCTTATGTCGCTTTCTCTGTCGCTTTCTCTCTCTGTCTCTGTCGCTTTCTGTCTCGCTGTGTCTTTCTCTGTCGCTTTCTCTCTCTGTCTCGCTGTGTCTCTCTGTCGTTTTTTCTCTCTGTGTCTCTCTCTGTCGCTTTATCTCTGTGTCTTTCTGTGTGTCTCTCTCTCTCTCTCTGTCTCACTGTGTCTCTCTCACTGTCTCTCTCTCTCCCTCCCTCAGTCTCTCTCTCTCTTTATCTCCGTGTCTCTTTCTCTCCGTCTTTCTCTCTGTGTCCCTCTCTCTCTCCCTCAGTCTCTCTCTCTGTCTCAATCTCTCTGTCTCTCTGTGTGCGTGTCTCTCTCTCCCTCAGTCTCTCTCTCTGTCTCAATCTCTCTGTCTCTCTGTGTGCGTGTCTCTCTCTCTCTTGTTATTTTTTGGAGCAAAGATAATAGCGAAGTGAAGTTACTCCTCCCGTCCCACAGGTACATTGCAG